>JBBPKO010000071.1:10716-64574 GCA_038089295.1 Xerocomus amazonicus
GCAAGAACACCAAAGTGAGCGTCTGAAAACCATGTTGGGCGGACATGCGCTGAGTGATGGTGGTGCATTTACCTGCAATCATGGGGCTTGCGGAACACCGGGTCGGTTAATAATTCCGCAGGAACGTGGACACTCACGCGTTTGGAGCGAGGACTGCTACACGATCGCCGGGGTGAACCCCGGACTGTATGAGAGCATAGGAGAGATTCTGAACACGTTGGGCCCTAAAGAGAGAGATGAGTGAGGAGAGAAGGAGGCATGCTTGTTGTCACCAGATGCTGTACGAGTAGGACACAGGGTGGTCTGTGTCTGGGTGAAGGAGGGCGCGCTTGTGAGGATATACGAGTGCTGCATGTAGGAGAAAGTTGAGCGGGTTGAGCGGCTGATAATTTGGTGGTGCACTCTCGAACGGTTTCTGGTCGTAGACGACGTTGGATGGCGGGATGTTACTAGCCATGACACTACCACTACACTACACATGACACTACCATTACTACCCATGACACTACCACTAGCCATGACACTACCACTACACACACAAACAAAACAACGCAACGCTCTTCCTTCTGATCTGTCATGGCCGATGGTACTCCAGGTTCACTCGACAAGTCCGTCCAAGTCAAACTCGTCCTTCTCGGTGCGTTCAGGACCCACATCGTTCCTTCTCGTCCTCATCTTTCTTCCATCCAGGCGAGGCAGCCGTTGGCAAGTCCTCCGTCGTACTCCGTTTCGTCAGTCTCTACCCAAACCTCACACAACCCACGTTGACCCTCCCCTTGCAAGGTTTCCAACGAATTCCAACCGAATAAAGAACCCACAATCGGTGCCGCCTTCTTGACCCAGAAATGTCGTCTAGAGGACCGTGTTCTCCGTTATGAGATATGGGACACCGCCGGCCAGGAGCGTTTCCATTCCCTCGCCGTCAGTTCGTCTACTCTTCTTCTATTTACCCTGACTATATCTCCCCCTCATAGCCCATGTACTACCGCAACGCTCAGGCGGCCGTCGTCGTATATGATGTCACCAAGGCATCCAGCCTCGAGAAAGCAAAGTCTTGGGTCAAGGAGCTACAAAGACAAGCCAACCCTAACATCGTAATCGCACTTGCCGGAAACAAGGTTGACTTGGTCCAACCATCTACTTCACTCTCGATCCTAGCTCCAGCTTCCGAGTCCGAAGACGAGGCAGACGATGCTACCGCAACTCCAGGAGAGGCCCCCAGTCCCACTGGCGGCGAGGAATCACTACGACAAGTTCCCCGCGAGGAAGCTCAGGCATACGCCACAGAAGCCGGTCTGCTCTTCTTTGAAACCAGTGCAAAGACCGGTGAGGGCATCGTAGAAATCTTCACCGAAATCGGTCCGTTCCCTTTGTCGCCTTTCTTCCCGTCTTGACCAGATGACATGCAGCCAAGAAGATACCCATCGAACATATCTTGGCATCTAATCGTGGTGCCGGCAGAAATGGCACTGCAGGTAATCGTGCGAGTACACGACAAGAAGGTGCGGTCATCTTGGAGGAAAATCAAGCCAAAGCCAAGGAGGCTTGCAACTGTTAAGCCTTCACTTAAGCTTCATTTCTGGAGAACTACCATCTTGTTGTTTATGCCATGATTCGCCACATGAACTCTTGATATATATATATATGATTACGTCCCAAACTTTGCTCTTATAATCGCTTTCTTAATTCCAGTCAGCTTTCGAACAAAAGGCTCGACCGTACACCGAACACGGGACGGCCCAACTTGACTCTTTTCATAAAAATCGGTTTACCGACGATTATCATGTGCGGGGACAAGGTCCACGTACGGCGGGGGTCTGGCAACCTGTTCCTGGTCACTGGTCGTCAGGTAGGGCGGCGGTGCCGCTACATGGGATGATCCTTGATCCATGACTTCACCAGCTTGTGATAACGAGTGACGATCATGTGTAAACGAATGATGAGGTAGGCGTGTGGGAGAATGGGTTTGAACAGAGCCAGATGGCGTCGGGGATCTAAACACGGAATCTATCGAAGGAGGTGGATCAGATGGATCATCTAGAAGTGGGGGTGGGGGAGGCAGCTGCTCTTCCGTAACCAGTCCCAAGACTCGATGTGTCTGAGAAAGATCGACAATTGCAGTGACCCCGGGGTCCTGCACAGCTTGTTCAACAGGTGGAGGAGTCGACACTCGATGTAATGGGTCAGTATGGCCATCGAATTGCTGGGTTGAAGAAAAACCAAAGATGACCCCTTCGCCGACTATAATTGCCTCCGGCACAGGGGTGGCAAAATGCTCCTCTGGGTTGGTCGGGATATATATCTCGCTTTCTGACTCCTGAAACGTAGGCAAGCCCGTAGACGTTGACGCCTCTGGTGAAAAGAAAGGTGGTGGAGGAACGTCTCTATCTTCGAATGGGGGCGGAGCTTGCTGCGTGTAGCTTGGACCGGCCTCCCCATGATAAAGAGGAGCGGACGTTTCGGTGTCTTCTTGTCGCACAGTCCTGAGCGGCGGGCGATCGTGTTTCTTTTGATACGCAGCATCGATCCATTCCTCGACCTCAGGTAGCGGCGCGGGAGGTGGAATAATGTTGACCGGAATGGAAATTGTATAGAGCGCCTCTGTCCTGCTCACTATATCGACAAACGAAATGTGGATGTTCAATAAGAACGATACTCTGTGTAGCAGTGTTGTTTGCGTGATAGAGATGCATTGGGGGATATTGTGTACGCAGGCATAGTCCCCTTCGACAGATCGTGAACGACCGGGCGGGGAAGCGGACGGCGAAGAGTGATGTAACACGAAGCGTAGTCGAACGGGACGTGATATATGAAACCTACAAGATGCTCCGGAGCGGGACACAACGGTCGTAAATGCCGCGGCAACGTGTGAGGGATCACCAGGCTTCTCAGGAAGGCCTGCAGATGATGGACCCTGGAGTGGAGGGTCGTCGATGCCGTGGGCTAATTGTTCCACAGACTCGTTCCGCAGCTCAGGCTGCGAGTCATCCAAACACTTGACCTCGACGATGCGAAGGAGCTCTGCCTTGACATTGCGGAGCCTGAGCCCTCCCTCCAGGACAAGCTGTCGAGGTGGTGGTACGGTAACATAAACAGGAACTGGTTCCCCTGCGATGAATGTTGATTTGGGGATTTCTGCCTCTACGGGAACCGGATGATGCAAGACATGTCTTTCGGGCGAGATTGCGACTGTGTGTGTATGTGAGGTGTAGCGTCTCGTGTGCACCAACAGTTCTCTCGACATTGGGGGGAGTGACAGATCTACTGGGTGTAGGGTCGCCTTCAGAACGTGCATGACTGAGGTGTGTAGGGTGTGGACACATTGTGGTATGTCTGGCGTAAGCGGTATGGCAAACGGGAAGGACGTCGGAGTGGCATCGCAAGAATGAACTGGGAATGAAGCGAGGTCCAACTCGGAGGCAAACAGCTCAATCTCTCGGCCGTGTGCAGACTCTGTCGTACGCAAAGACACAGAGCTTTGAGCGGGATTGGTCAGGGTAACTACAAGGACGACGAGGACGGACTGACAGTTTCTTCCAGACACCAGGCTGGGTGCCCTTGAGGTGGACTTCGCCTTCCATCGCAGCGTGTTCGCCCTCAGCACCAACATAGCCTTTCTGGAAATTTATGCCGTCCAAGGCGGGCACGATGAGCAGCTGGGGGTCGTCACCGCGCACAGGGCCGTGCTGAGAGTATCGTGGAGGTGGAGCAATATCGGGAGGCATCGTCGTCGACAGCGGTCACTGTGTTGTGGATCGGTAGCAGCAACAAAGTACACATCAAAAAAAAAAAGGTCCCTTTATTCTACCCTCATCAGACTCTCCAACTCTGCAAACATCGTCTGATCCAGATCTCTCTGCATCAGCAGCTCCCATGCTGCATCCCGACGGCCAGCCAGCATTCCCATCCCCTTCTCCACGTTCGTCTCCCCAGAATCCCCAAAACCCATCCCAAACGCGAGCGTCGGTTGCGTGGCTTGAGTGGTGTCAAAAGCATCCTCACCACCGTCAACCGCCTTCATTGCTTCGATCGCTCGGCGGGCAGTGCTCAAGAACCATTGTCGACTCTCTGGCGACGCACTGGCTATAGCAAACCTTTGTGCCACGCGAAGCATAATCTGCGAAAAATGCAGCGACCTGTCAGACTTTATCTTTCTCTTCAACTCCGGGGGGGAGAGGAACGCAATAGCGTATATTGCCATCATTGCTTTCTCGAGGTATGATAGCCACGACTCTCGCGAGAGGAATGCGAAATCACCATCGCTCACTGGCAGGCGGTAGACAAGAGTTTCGAGCAGACGCCATAACCACAGCTGTGGTACGACGGTAGAAAATATCTTCCGACTGTGATCCAGGTGGGCAATGTGTGTGAAGACATCGAGAGCCACGTCAGCAAGCGATGGTGGTTTGCAATTGTAGAAGGGGATACCACTGAGTTTCAGCATTTGCGTCGGAGGAATCGCGTCTCCTGGTTCGATTAGAATTGACGCAACGAGTTCGAATACTCGTGTACAAATGCGAGTAGTAGGTTCCGATGGCGGAGTGGATGGAGGAAAAGAGATCATCATCGAGAGGTTGGACAGGATGTTGAGAACATCCTTGCGGACGTTGATCACGTCAGGAATAGAGAGCGCAGGTGATGTGGGTCTCGGTGGACCGCCTTCTGGTGGTACGGTGACACCACAAACGCGCAATACCAACTCCAGCGTCCGTTCGTGCCTCGCCATGAATTGCATGTTGTCCGGAACAACAGACAAGTTTCGAATGATATTCATCACAGCAAGGATAATTTGACTTGAGCGATGCGGTGGGCCACGATCTCTCTTCCGCAGATTCTGCTCGCCTTTCAATCCTGCGAATGGCAACGATTCCGATTCAAGGGCAAGAGTTACTAATTCACGGTGGCGGGGTAAATGGGTATCTTCTGTCAGACAATATTGGGGTGAATCAACAATCCCATCGAATGCTTCGTCCTCCAAAAGATCCAGCACTTCCTCCAGAAGCTCAGTACATTGTGCAACGGGAAAGCCCGAACCAGGAGTAGGGCCTTTCATCGTCGAGAGCAGGGTAAGCGTAGTCAGGGCATACGAAAGTTCGATAGTTAGTCGACAGCGGATGGACATCGTCAGTGCCTCAATATCCACGGTCCCCCACTCGTTAATATCCCGCATAGGACGGCGCTGGGCACGAAGGTGTTCGTCTTCTAGTACGTTAAGGTCGCGTCCTCCATAAGTTTCTACCTCACGCGCCAGTGGGATATACTCGATTTTGGTCTTCGTAAACTGAGAACGTGGGCGAGACGGGGCAGCAGGTTGTACCGTGGTTGGTGGGTTCTGGGAGAGCGACCGATCCACCGAGGCCGGCATGGTGGGGGCCTGTGAAGTTGGTTAGAGGTTCCAAGAAGGGTGGAAAAGAATGCACTGACAACCTCCGGCAATTCTGTCCTACCTTAAATCGACCGCCCAAATCATTAATTACGTACATGGAATGTCGATGAGTTATACTCACTTGTCTTCAACTTTGCTCGCTTCCCATCGAGTTCCTCAGACTCGAACCTTCGTTTTATTCCCGAATTGTCCTGCTCATGATGCTCATTCCCCGAAGACATAGGAAGGGGTCCGATGGTTGTACTGCCCAACGGGGCCACCAGTGAATGGCCGGACAAAGAATCTGCGAAGCCGTGCGTTGCTGAGAGAGATGTGGGAGGCATGCCGTGCTGTGTGTGGGGACTCTGTGGCAACGTCTGTGATGTAGTGGCCGTGGGACTGCCGGCGATCGAGAGAGACGTGTTATGTCCGCCTGATACAGGGTGGTTCAGCAACCCCACCATGTTGTTAACGGAACTAGCCAATTGAGACGAGGGGCCAGGAAGCGCTGAACCGGGAGTTTGGGGAAGCATGCTGGAAGGGTTGTGTGGGATAGTACCAGGGGGGCGGCCTGTTGCCATCATGGCTTTACGGTTCGAGTCCTGGACGTTGCGACGATAAATTTCTTCAAAAGGTTGAATGATAGCATTGTAATAATTAGCCAATATGGCAGCAGTGACGCGCTGTCCGTTAGGCATTGGCGCCGAAAGATATTCCGGAAGCTCAAACTGCGGGAGAAGTTGTGGCCATGCATTTTGTTGCGTTACCTGTATAGCTAATTGTAGATGGACGAATGGTGTACGAGATGAATGAAAATACCTTTTGACCGCCACCGAGATGAGATACGATCCCCCATAGTTTAAACAGGTCAACGTCCTTGCCAGCCAAACGAACCGCGCCAAGTTCGGTGGAGCATTCCAAGCTTTTCCACTGGGAGGATGCGGGGTCATAGTTGGGAGGATATGGCACGGCGGTCAAAGTGGGGGGCAGAGGAGTACCTCTGGCAAGATGAACGTTGGCGAGGCCAAACAAAAAACCGCGCTGTTTGTGTTTTATGAGTGCAGGGTTGGGAGGGGGGCGAGGAAGGACGTTGGTGGACGGGACGGAAGACTCGAGTGAGACGGTGTTGGTTTGGAGGGTGTGAACGGGTGCGAAGGAGGGCTGAAAGGTAGAATGGGGAGGAAACTGCATGGCAGAGGCTGCGTCGGGGGCAGGAGGTTGGAGGGCATTTGACTGATTGAAGGGGGGAGAGATCCCGGGGAGAAATGATCCCGGAGTTGTTCCGCCCAGCGGGATCTGGGATGGAGACGACGCGGCAGGACGTGCATACGTATTTGTGAGCTGGCGTTGCATGTTGGCGGCGTTCAGTGCAGCCATCTGCTTTGCGGCTGCATTGGGGTCGAGGTTGACATTGAACAGCGGGTCGACGAGGGTAGGAAACGATGGTGCCCCGATGTTCTGCGGGTTCTGGTTTCGCGGCTGCTGGGGCCTGTATCGTACTGTGAGTTGGTGACAAGGAAAAATACAAGGAAAAAGACACTCACAGCATCGTTGTCGTCGTCGTCGTCGTCGTCGAGCTGTGGCTCTCTCACGCGCTTCAACTCTCCCGCGCATGTCTCGCTCGGAAATCGACGACATATTCGCTGCACCTCCAAAGAAAAAAGCGAAAACGTCGCTTCCTGAGCGACGAAATGTTCCAGTCAAGCCTTGCCATCCAGAAACTATCCTAGACCCGTCCAAAAAACACAAGCGACGTCGAGAAAAAAAGTCCATGGCGGGTGACGACGCACGTTTCAAAGACTCCAGGGGATCTACACCCCGTACGTCCTCTCCCCGCCTGAACACCGTCACCTGTCATCCCAACGCGTCCCAGGTCGCAAGACAGCCGATGGATACAATATCTACAAGGAGGACGAGCTCGGTCTCTCCTCCACCGGAGGGGGTGACCGTCCTATCTATTTTACCTTGTTCTATCTCAACTTTGTCCCTCTACAGACACACCTCTTTGCCCGTTTGATTGCCAATGCTGTCCGTCGTCTACGTTTGCACATGCCTCGCTCCTCATCGTTTTCATCTACGCAGGTTTTTGAACGCTTCAGCATGCAACAAAACCGTATCTGTGCACAATTGTATCCAGACCACTTCCGAGTGTGAATTGTTGACGCGCCCTGATTGTAGTGGGCAGTCTTTTGGCTCTATCGAAGCTTCGCTGGTACCGCCCTGTGGCTATGGTCTGCGAGGTCAATATGTAGCCAACAACATGTCATCCCTTGCATCCATCCCATCGAGCACCGTATGTTGTCTGGGACATGACTTTAATCACGATTTGTGGGCAACATTATTCAGTTCCATCATTTTATATATATCAGACTCCAGGATGAATATCTACATTTGACAGTTGAATGATGCCTCGTGCAAGAACAGCATAGCCGTCAATGCTGATATCAGTCATCGTCGTCATCGATCTCCATGGGTTTTTGATGTTGCTCCTCACTGAATGTATTGCCAAAAGGATCGTCGCTTTCCAGTGAGCGTTGTACGTCTTCAGCCTTTCTAATACGTTTCTCCTCTGCCTGACGTTCCTCTTCCGCCTTCCGTGCAAGATATGCCTTGCTTCCAACCACCTTTTCTGGGTTTTTGCACAACTTGAGCCTGCGGTCGACCTCCCGGACCGCCTCAACGTCTGGGGGATGACCCATGTGGGTGATCAAATCTTTGATTACATCGACAGAATCCCGGAGCGTATCTGGGGGTGACTCGCTAACGCTTGACAGTCTGTAGTCGAGCCATTTTTGCGCAAGAGGCGGAGAAGCAAGCGACAACGCTGCGAGTGCTATCTGGGATGGTGCATAGATGAGCTCGGCATCGGTGAAACGTGCGTTGCGAACGTGCTTGAGTGCTACCTCGTACACGTCGCGTGGCCTCTGGTCCTCCGTAACAGCTGGCAGCGACTTGAAGGGTGTGAGTGGGATAATGAATAGCAGAAAACATCGCACCTGGATATCAAGCCAGAGACCCCACAACGCACGATGAGCATGCCACACCGCGAATTCGAAGCTCAGGCTTTGAGCGACGAGGAACTCGAGGTCGAGGACATCGGAGGGGGATGTTCGAGGGATGTTGGAAGTGTATGACTCGAGAGAGATGGGATTATTTGTCGTCTTAGTTGCCAAAAACAAAGCTGTGAGCCTAGATGAGGACAAATGTTTAGTAGGGGGAAAGGGCAGCGAGAGCGGCGTACATGACGTTCTTAGGATGCCAGTCCATGACGGTGTTTCTTAGATAGAAACGTTTGAGATAGGTTACTGCAGTGGCCTCGACCTCCTCTGGGAAACGAAAGTGACCACATAGCTGTGGGATCTTTGTGATGTATAGCTTGACGAGAAGGAGCTCCTCCTGAGCTGAGAGGAAAGAGACATTAGCGGCAGATCCTG
Organism: Xerocomus amazonicus; assembly: GCA_038089295.1. Classification (NCBI taxonomy): domain Eukaryota; kingdom Fungi; phylum Basidiomycota; class Agaricomycetes; order Boletales; family Boletaceae; genus Xerocomus; species Xerocomus amazonicus. The sequence continues at coordinate 19,516 of JBBPKO010000071.1, forward strand.
GCTGGGGGGGTGAGTTGGGAGCAGTGCACGGTGTAGGTCGAGATACCTGCTCCCTGTCAAAGGTGCTCCTGATCGCAGCGACGGCAGCGTCGTTGAGGGTGCGGCGAGTAGCGTCAAGCTGCTCTGGGGAAAATCTCCAGCTGTTGAACTGGGTGCTAACTTCGTAAGACGACGGCATTGGACGTATCGACTGAGGATATCAGAAATCAGAACAAGTGCGTGTCCAGCCAATGTGCTTGTTGTTCATCCACGATACACTACCGCCAGTGATGTCCAACCGCCGTCTTCCACAGCTGACTGGCGTAACGAGCATCAATGTATACAGGTGTGTAAATAATAGTCGTGTTGTCTTGAGACAGGCCTGGTGTTCCTCTCTGCAACCGCCATCGCAGTGCTTATCTTGGACCTGATCAACCTTTGCAGCCCTCGTGGCATTTCAGGCGAGTATTCCTATCCTTCCCCATTCAGTAGCTTATCCCGGAGAGGACGATGGCCGTGTCTCCGAATGTCTACAATATCTCTTGATGACAACTGAGCCAAGGAGGGAACACTTCATTCTGCTCGAATTTGGAGAGGCTGGTCCGACAGTTCGACGACCCTGTCGCACCTTGGTGTAAAGACAATTCAGGGTTCAAAATGCCCCCATCCAGACTCACAAAATTCTCGTTCTTGCTCTGACTTGCTCTTGCCATTCAGTTGTGTTACACCACCGACTGTTGTGTCCGTAGCCATAGCTCTCGTTGATGTCAAGAGCGTGGCAGGCATCAATGTCGTCGTCATATGGGCTACCCTTGACTGTACGTCTGTTCTAGTTTGAATTGATGACGAAAATGATTTCGTAGAGGCCCTCGAAAAGCATTGTTTTGGACGTGGGATTCAGCATCATGAAAACGAATCATTGCTCCTCCAGTCGTCGGCGTGCCATATCAATTTGCAGACCGACGCACTACCGCAGAACTCCTGCAGGACTTACTACAACCGGTGTGTACTCCCAGAATGTTTTAGCGCGCGCTCGTCACTACGATATTCTTCCTGCGGTGTGCCGCCCTCCGACCTGTCTACCTGTCGTCTGTTCCCCAGATCAGCCTATCCCCCTCGGGGAGATCTACTGCCTACGAGCTAACACATTTTTACCCACCCCACTGAGACTTCGTAAATTACAACTATTAGTAATGATAATTTCCCACAACATCTCCGCGATGGAGCTCGGTGACGACGAGCTCGTGGGCATCCTCCCCATCCACTACTCGGATAGGTTAAGTCCGAATGTGCACGTCCACCAGTTCCCACTTTTAAACAGGCCTTTCCAAGCACCGCCATCAGCAATCGCCAGTGGAAAACAGATTCGCGCTCGCGTCAAGCCCGTATCACGCAAGTTCGAAATTCACGTACCGGTTGATGCGCGCCCCGAAGTCTGGAATGACAAAAAAAGTAAAGATCTTGGGATGGTACAGCGCGAGGATGACCACGACAAGAATCAAGAGGACCAGATGAAGCAGAGGGAGGAAGAACCGAGATTGACACACAGTCGATTGCGAAGTGACCTAGTCCGTCGATGTGGCGCATATATGCTCGGGGTCGTGCGGGACGGTGGGCGATCCAAGTTATAACATGGTCCTCTCTGACCAAAACTTCACAAGGCCGGTTACACCTGGTGCCCATCAGTGAAACGCACCAGTTTAGACCCACCTTGACTTATCTCGACACCACGTCTCGAAAGACGCGGCATTCAAGGGGAATGGGATCCGACTCTGAAAGTGACGATGGTCCACCGCCGGATGAGATTTTCTCGGCTACAACTACTTCCAAGAAAGAAAAGAGGGTATCAGACGCAAAAGAGGTGCAAGTTTCTGCTCGTAGATCGGGAGACGACAAAAGCTTTCAAGGAGGCATGTCAGCTGCGCGACGAGAAATATTGTTGGCCATAAGAAGCGAGGAAGACGAGCTGTGGCAGTCCGTCCAATTCTGTGATGGGGAGGTGCCTCGCACTGTACTTGTCGGGAGAGCTTGTCTGACGCGTCGCACAGACCGCGGAATCTAACCAAGTGTACGAGTCTCTATTCTCGCACAACAAAGAATGTGTTGAATGTGTGTCAGACGTGACTGCATATTTGAGGTCGATAAACGGAGAGAAAACTTGTCAATGATCTTTTGTTGTACTTACCATCACCTTTGACAACTTTGGCCATGTCTGCGTGCAGCGAGACTGACTCGGAGCCAGAGTCAGAGCTTGCTACTGGTACCGCCTCAAGCCTGACAGCGTTCGCTCGCTTTTCTGCAATGCATCCCAGCCAGGGCCAGACCCTCAGTTGGGCCGTGGACACCCTCGTCGTACTCGACTTTCAACTCCTCCGCGAGGTGTGTCACCCCAGCCCCACATATTGCCAGACCCCACGAGCTAGCGTGCAGGATAATACTCTTCATGGCCTTGTTCAGGATTGTGCATGCATGATACTTGACTTGTTCAATAATGTGCTTCAACAGGGTTCGGAAACAGACAATGCATGCAGTTTCATCCCGGACATCGCGAGCATACGTGTGCAATGCCATTTCTACCTTTCATCTATATATCAGCTCATCCCCCTTGATGAATCCAGTCAGACCATCATTCTTCTGTCTCTTGTTTCAATACCGCCGACTTTTTCATGCCATTGCCGCGAGGGATTTTACACCGAACTCTGTACCCTTGCCGGTTGTATGCTGGGTAGATCTCGTTCTGGCTAAACTCGGGGACGTTGTGGCATTTATAGCGGCGGGCCTCGATGTCAATCATCCTGACCGGTCACTCCCTGAGTCCTTGGGAGCACAGCGAGAAGAAGACAACCTGCGTGCTGCAATACAACTGCCAGGTAGGACACGTTCTTCCAGATCATAGATGCATCTCACACGGCTTAGATAACTGGGATATGCTTCCGTCTACGCTCACGTCGGAACGTGCATCCGTTGCTGCAAAACGGTTGGCTGTAAGGTTAATGCTGGGGAGATATATCCTCTATTCTGCACTCTCAGGGCAAGTGGGAGCAGACAACACGTCAGTCACCCACAAAACACAATTAGACCAGATCATATCGACGCTCTTGATAGCATACACGGGTTATTTTCTGCAGTTACCGAATTCCTCAGGCAAAGTGCAACTCGTGTGGACGAGCTGCAATTCGCATTGGGAGGTGGCTCGGAATACCTGGTGCAGCAGGAACGTCTCACCAGTGCGATGGCAATCTCCCTGTTTGCGGTGAGAAAATTTTTGTTGTTTTATAACCGATATCTAGTGGACCCTCGCCAGGTCGTCGACATGGCACAAAATTCAAATGCCGACTCGAAGCATGCGCCGGCTTTCCGTCCTCAAACGATGGCCGCTGCCATGCAGCTTCTGCGATTTGTTCTGAGAAACGACGGACATCCCATTCAGATGAACATTTTTAGTCCTTTGCACTGTCTTGATAGCTCCACGAGTGTCATTATTCGATGGGGCGTCGTTCCTCAGTGGGCATGGAGCATTTGGTTGGAGTACCGCAGCTTGCATGCAGACACGATCCTCTGCCTTGTACGTTCTTCCTCGCTTTGAAAATGAATACGTCTGACAGTTTCAGACTATGGCGTACATACAACATCAGAAAACAAGCTCGATGGCTTTGTTGGAGGCTCCAGATTTGATAGTTAGTGGTCATCAACCAAGCAATGTAGCAGCAACAATCAGCATGTTTATTGTGAGATCGCATATTATCCATTGATGTGTGTTGCTGATATCCTCCAGGACCTCATCTATCGATTCGTTTTGGTCCTCTCTGCTGACCGTCAGGCCAAGTTCCCAACATCTATGATGGGTGTACTTGATGAAAGTTGCTGGTTAATCTCTCAATGGATTAACCAGAACACGTGCGGGATTCGGGATTCGATGGAGTGCTGCAAGGCATTGATCATCCTTTTCGGTTGTTTATCTTGGAATGAACAACATTTTGCTCGTGAGTATTCAATTTTCGTTTTACGACATACGATAGAAACGTCAACAGTGAGCGACCTGGTCATTGAATGCTTGACACACATGAGCATACAATGTACCCGTGATGCTTGGGAGACAGTTGTCAAGGAAAATAATTTTAACTTTCTTGAAAATTTCGGTCAAAGTATTAGTTTGCTACTCTTTAATGATAAGATGCTAAATTAATCCAGGTTTTATACAGGCAAAAATGTAAGCATTCAGTTGAGATCTGACTATCTTGCAATCATGTGTTCATGTCGCCACAGGTCGTTGTCCCTCTTGCAGGATAATCTCTCAGAATCCAGCGAGATTTGTGCGGTCCAGCTGATGCAATTTCTTGTCGTCACAATGTCTAAAGGAATCCAACTACCTAATCTGGAGACAATCGTGGAATTTATAGAAACGGCTGGGGAGCAAGTATATAAAATACCTGAGAGGAGTGTCCTTTGTGAAACATTCCTCACGTGCCTCGCAAGTGGAAACTTATCTGGGATCTATCTGCCATTCAACAAAGTCATGGTGGCTGCCGACGAAGATGCTGTATGGAGTCTCGGGATGCGTAGCGGGAGTAGGAACCTTTTCTTAGCGTGTGAGTACAAATATTGGTTGATCGGGTCTGTGCTCGCCTGAGCCTGTTATTGCACAGCCGCTTTTTCATTGTACATCACGTCCACGCTTGCAGATGTAGAACCGCTGACTTACTTGGAGGGCTTGGAGCATTTGCTGGATACGGCCCTACTGATATGTTCGCAGGACTACGCTGGTGAGGACGAACCACTGGGATTGGTTGTCCTGCCTACGATATGCAATGCGTTGGTGCACTTGCTGGAGCACAGGGATGGTAATACCGGTAGGTAACAGTTTGGATTGATAGCTATGTTACTGAGTGATTGACAGGAGCGTACGTGTCAGAGAACACGAGGATAGCCGCGCTTTACGCTGTCTTGCGTGCCGTGGCTAACAACGATGATTTGATACGTGATGGGTTCGGAACGCGGTTAAAACAGAGAGTCTCATCGACGGCTAGTAGGTTGTTGCGAGAGGTGTGTCTAAGCAAGCCGAATGACCTGACATGATGGCCGACTGTTTACAGATTGACGGGGAGCGAGAGGCGAGTAGAAACGAGGTGAAGGGGGAACACGAGTTGGTATTTTGTAGACTTGAACGCCCTCGTCTGCTGTACATAGTGGTGGTGTGACGTGACATTCCAGTGTCACGTCGCATCTCACCCGAACAAGATCACTTTCCACCGTTTCCTTCTCCTCGTCGACGTTGATGTTGTCGCCATTCGCGTTCAGTTATCGTCGCCGATCTCACTCAGCATCGTCGCCGTCGCCATCCCCAGTACCTGCTTCTTCATGGCGACCCAGCCATAAGCGAGCGCACTCCTCTCACCGCGACACACCCACGCTCCCCGACGCGCAGCGATGTCATCTTGATGTTTGGAGGACCGGGAAGAGAGCTCGTAGAGATATCTCAGTACGTATTTTCACGTCTCTCACATGTCGTTCTTCCCCTCATCTTGCCGCCCCTCTCCAGCCCCTTGGAGCAACCCGAAGTTCCACACCCATCTCTGCTGACAGCACTGCAAGCTCCAGCTCCGCACCGCATACGCCCCTCTTCCCTGCATCTTCTGCGGACTTTCTTCTTTTCCCTAGTCAACCCCTCCGCCGAGGCAACCTAGATACTTACACCTCCTATAGCCCCTCTTCCGCCGTTGCTCTCCATGACGATTCATCTGAATCCTCCCGGTCGAAGCTTGCTCGGCTCAGATCAGAGGCATTTTTGGAGCTGCAGAAAAGTGTCCAAGAGAACGGCGAGGGCTTTGTCAAGCGAATGCGTGAATTCGAAGATTCCCGTTCCAAATCCGTCCAGCATTCTCGGCCGAGAGGTATCGAGAGGCGGCGTAAGAAACGCCATTCGCCCAGCGTACCCACAACTAGGGCGACTGGAAAAGTATCCATTTCAGACGACGACGATGACATTCTGATCTTCTCGAGCGCTCTTAGCTGTGAGTCGTCTCATCCAAGACAAAGGCGCTCATCCAGTTTGGGAGCGATGGACGATAGTGACTTCCAACTCTATGGCACGTCCGACTCGGGTCGGCTCTCTCCCATTTCCAGCATCTTCCATTCCATTTCTTTTCCTAACTCTGCGGTGCATGTCCACACCAGCACCACGAATCAATCATCGGAACTGCCTACATCATTCAGCGCATCTTTTGATTTCACCAGTCTTCCCCATACCAACGCATTCAGACCAATCGTGTCCCATCCTTCTTCCGATTCTCTCGCTTCATCGACGGATGTATTTGTTTCAAGTTCATATTCGGAGGATGCCAACTACCCCTCATCCTCACTCATGGTCTCACCACCTCGCTCACCCTGTCATCTATCCACTGGTTCTATGCCGTCTTCTGCTTCTAGCACGGAGAAGGCGATTGCTGCTCTCACTTTAGCAATGGCGAACGGAGCTGGCAGCCTCGGAGACTATGAGGTAGTCAGATCATTGAATGTTTCGTCGACAGACGAATCACAGGCCGGTGAACTTTGGCACTGATGCTCCCGTTCCTCAAACCGCAAAGTATACTTCGTGGCTTCTGGTTCCTTGGCCCATAGCGAAGCTTCGACATCAACACAATCTTGTTTATTTGTAATGGTTGATCGGGCGTTGATGTATGATGATGGACCGAGAAAAATCTTTCTTTGTCTTGCGGCTCTGCGTTATTATCAAACATTGTGTTGTACCCAGTCAGTTGAAGCCATTTCCTATACCACGAACTTTCTTGTCCATTCGCCTTAAAATCTTGTTCTTGGTGTTGCAGAGCAAACAAACGGGATTTATTCTTTCGATATGTCCTTTGAAGATCGTCCTGTATTATATCATAACATAACTATCTGGGTACATATATGTAACTTGGATAACCAAAGTAGACGGGGACGGGGACGTTAGGGGCAGAGTCGTCGCGAGTAGGTCGTGCGAGTAGGTCGTCCGCCAAGGTTACCAACTAGCCCCTACCTTTCTTCTCCAACTCTGCCCACAATTCCTTTATCGTCTGTTCAGCAAATACACGCCGACTAAGCTCTGCTTGGTACAGTGATTCCGCCCTTCGACGAGCTCGAGCCTCAATCATCAATTGTTCCTTCATTCCTTGGTAGAATATTAAATTGGTTCCGATGTACTGAGAAGGCACACGTACCGGAAATCAGTTTCCGAAGGCTGGGTGGCACGTAGAGACGGGGCGTCACGGGCTCCCAGGGTAAAGTGAGGATTTCCGGGACATCAAACATGTAAAACTCTTCGTTGGAATCGAGCTGAACATTGCTCCCATCACCAAGGGAGAGCATCCGAGAGGCACCCACAGCGTGGCATTCTTTTGACGGATCGTCGAGTCTCGCAGGCTCCGATTGCTCATTGATAAACCCTCCTACAGGGGAATGCTCTCGTGAAGGTAAGACAGAGCGCGTTCGCGGTGAGGTGGTGTACTGAGACGGGATATGGTTACGAGTAGTTCCCGGAAGGCAGGCTATTTTGCCACTAGGAGGGCATTCGCTTGCACGTAAACCGGTTATTGTTGCGAGATTCGTGTTATGAGCAATATTGAGTTGCTCGGTTTTAGCTTCCGAAGGCGAAGTCAAGTCTAGGTGATCCATTTTCTTCTCATGCGTATCTGCAGGCAAGGCATTCTCAGGAGTCATGCGGGTCGGGGAGGAACCCGAACGGGAATGCTCGAGCATTGTCCCTTGGCCATCTATGACACGAGCATCGGGAGAGCGTCCGCGGGCAATCTGTTCGAGCTGCGGAAACTCGTCGCCTTCTCGAGTATCGCGCAAAGGCACCTGGCTAAAACAGGGGTTGTCGTGTATCCTCGAAACCGAAAGAGTACCCTGAGATCGTCGCATTCGGGCCCATTCTTCCATCAGATTTCTTTTCACGCTCTCGTCTGTGAGGTCGACAGCCTTTCCTCGGCGTCCCCTTGGCTTAGGATCACCAGTTGCGCCATTTAAAGGGGGCAATATAACGGAACTAGTGGGTGGCTCGCTCAGTAGGCTTCCTGCGTCATGTGAACCCGCTAGGTGCGTATAGATATCTGAGCTGTTACCATTGACGAACGAATGAATCTTGCGCGCGAGCCGGGAAGAAAATCGTGGAGGCGGAACAACGTCACTTGCGGGCGAACCAGCCCTTGAACGAGCACGTCTACGTGGCTGTAGCTGGGCGGAGAGTTGAGATGGCCGAGATGCAGGAGTAGACGATGATCTCCGTTGTCTCTTTTTAGGACGCTGTTCACCAGCATTAGGAACCGACATTGCGGTTGAGGCTGAAGCGCTGAGCATATAACTCGTATCACGGAATGACGAGTTGCGTTTAGCACGTCGGGGAGCTACGAGTGGAGTTGGAACACTATGGATGCCCGTCCGTATTCATCGATCATACCTGGCAAGCCTGACGATGGCGCATCTCGGTCATCCGAGACTAGAGGTCCTGCAGGCAATCAAACCTACTGGAAACTACATGTGAGAGTGAGCTTACTTTGCTTTTTCGACCGTAAGGACGCTACCACGAGACGAATGTCAGTACGACAAACGGAATGATGTGACACATCGTGGATTACCTAGCCTCAAGACATCTGGTTGACTTACGGGTACGCTTGCAGCACGATTTGTAGCAGCAATGTTTCGCCCTGCTGGAAATTCAAAGTCGTTTTCAGGTGAGTTAGTCGTCGAACTGACCAGTACGCGCCATCTCTGTGGCATGAAGCTTGTTTGCTTAATACGTAAAACTGCAACACAACAATAATAGATTACAAGCAACATAATTGATGAGTCCAACATATCCAGGTATCCTGTATCCTACTGTACATTCAGCTACAAAGCAGAACCCAACACCTTTATGGCGAGTGCGCGAAGAATCTGGACAAATATTTAATGTCTCCCGTGTCGTGTGATGGACGGGTAAAAACGCACCTCCGCTTTTTGGGTCGCACCGAGTTCTGAAAACACTGCAGCAACGCTCTTGCCTTTAGCATCCCGTATTGCACCTATTCTGTTACCAGCAAAAGCACCGAGCACGAGGCCCGGCACATTGGCCACAATGAAACCCAAGCCTGTGACTAGAGTGAAGGAGTGATTTGCGTGCTATATGGGTCGCCTCACCTCCACCACATGCAGCACCAAGGTACGACCACCACGGTGTGTGCCGCTCCACTTCAGGGCGAAGGAGCTTAGGCCAAACCCAGTCAGGCAAAAAATGACGTTTAAACTGAATTTGTACCTCGTCAAACACGTCGGCGAAGACGTTCTCAGCATCAGGCCGCTGCTCACGCCCGTTGTTCTTGGATGCATTGTCTTTGGCCGTGCCACCAAACATGTTGGCGAATTGGTGGAAGAAGTTGGATGAGGTCTTTGGGTCGGCGCTCCTGTCTGCTTGAGACTTTGTAGAGTAGAGCGAGTCATATTCCTTCCTTCGAATAGGGTCGGAGAGAACATAGTATGCGTCCGCAACGGCCTAGGGGTTGCGAAAACGGGGGCGAATGAGTTGACTCTGACTTGCCAGCGGAAGCAAGGATACCTGGAATTTCTCTGTGGCAGCTTTTTTCTCTGCGTCGGTTGCGTTGACCAGCCTGTCTGGATGAGTCCTAAGTGACCAGAATGAGCAGACGGGTCACTGGGAGCTGGTGTCTGTTACCTCAGTGACTCTTTCCTGTAGGCTTGCCTGATCTCATCTGGAGAGGCTGATTTCGTTATATTAAGGATGTTATAGTAGTCTGGAAATGCAGACATGGTAAGAGTGCAAGTGAGAGAGGGCACGCAACCATGATGCTGTTCAAGGCCAGCCAATATACCATTAAACAAAGCGTGTGATTGCTCAACAACCTAAGTCGCTACTTGTCCTCCTCCTGACAGTCGTACTCGCGATCTGCCAGGATCGTACGGTTGTATAGTAAGTCGTGCTGGTCTTCGCCGCACGAACATCCTCTTAGCTCGTTCATTTCCCTCTGTTGTCCCCGCTTCTCCTAAGACATCCGTCAAATGGTCCGAGGTGTTATTTTCTCGCGCAGTTCCAGAGGAATGGGCTAGAAGGATAGGCTTAGCCACAGCCGGTAGTCTCTCGCCTGAACTGGACCCATTCTCTGGAAGACAATCTGGCTTCTCTCGGTTTCTTTCACAAGATCTACTGGGAGTCGCTAGATCTTCAAAATGTTAAGCCTACTATAGTCTGATCGGCAAATATCCTACTGTCAATGAACGACGTCACATTGTATCGCGTTGCCTCAAGATCAAAAGGCTTTCCGGCTTCTGCAGAAAAAGATTCGTTTTCTTCACCCGTGGGTGTATGTGGAATGCTGTTGAAATGTGGGGAGCCTGGGATATTTGCGAGAGAAGCTTGACTCCTAGGGAGAGCTAAATCAAATGTGTCTTGAACCCGAGCAGTAGCAAGCAGAACACGCCTATCCCCCCGAATGCGTTGAATATGTGACGAGCTGGAGGCAGGGAGCGGTGGAATTGGAGCTGCTAGCCAAGGAGGGATTGGGAAATTGCTCAAAGAGATCTCAGAACAATCTGTTTTCTGGCCGGTGGAAGGTGAGCGGGTCAACTGTACGCTTCTGGGGTTCAAAACTGCATTAGAACACGACAAGCTAGAAGATTGTGGAGAGTGACCTGGGCTCTTCTATGCTCTGATCTACCCCCTGTCTCATGTGGGTCTCGCCGAGAAGCGTTCGCGGGCCGCAGGCGCTCGCGGGGGATTGGGTTCCGCCGAGACCAGAAACGAAAGAGACCTTTTCCATGCCTGTCACATATTTCGTTCCAGAAATCGTTGAAGAAGGGGGGATCGCGCTTGTTTGTGCTTGCAGTGGAACCGTACGTCGTGGAGCATCGGTTCGAGAGCCAGGTGGGTTTTCACCTTTATGAGCAGAACCCCCTACAGACCCTACGTGGGTAGATGGAGCAGTTGTGTTAGACATATTGACCGGTGCGTATATACGCGCTGGCCATTCCTTGGGTGCTTGTATCGGTGCCTCAGTACCAGCTTGCGGTTCTGTGTCTATGTCTCCAGTGTACATAGAATCCACTCTTACTTTGTCGGCGTTCCAGAGCTTAACCTTGTCGTCCTCATAATAAGGACGGTATTTTGAGATCTTGAAGGACAACCACGATGATACGTGGTTCAATGAGCGACGAGCTGATCGGCGAAGCAACTCCTGGCTTGATCCCTTGTTTTGAGTTGCCATGTCAAAGACCGCGGATGCACGTGGCGTCTCGATCAGCGGCGGGGTAATTCTGAATGTGGACCCACAGGCAGGTTCAGGGAGTGTGAACAATGCCTCTCTATGTCTCATGCCTCGCGATGAAGTGGTAGAAAGGAGAATATCGCGCCGCCTGAGAAATGCAGTGACTGTGACGAATACAACAATAGTATAGACCTCGAGGGCTTGAAGTAGACGACCGACCATCGATTCAGTGAAAGCAACTAACACAAAAGGTAAGATATCTGAAGAAGGGCAGCCAGAGTCACTCACAAAGAAGGAGGTCCCCCACACCAACGACGATGCTAAAAAGGAGCCCGGAAATTGGAACGAGGTATTCGACGAGTGTGTACACTAACACACTATCACCCAAGCTAAGAGTAATCGTATTTGATAACAGCTTCAGGAGAAGTAAAACGGACACAAGTAACTCCAGGACTGCGTCTGTCGCATACACATTGCCATATTGATGGAATTGAGGGACCACACGCCAAACGACTTGCAAAGCCGTGGCAATTATGATGGCAACCAACAAGCCGACGGCGGCCATCTTGCCCAGCAATCCCCAGCGCATCCAACTTCCACTGTGAAGTCCATGGGAGGACTCGAAGACAGGGAAATCGAATCCCCAAACCCTTCGAGCGGTTGCTGCAAACGAGTCCTTTCGGGAGGGTTCCGCAACGAACGACCAGTAAAAGAGAAAGCGAAAACCGATGGACAATGCAAACAAGACCTCCCTAGCTCGAATGACGTGTTCGCTAGCCACCAAAGTTGTGCTTGTGACAACCCCGTGAAGGGTTTGGCCCAAGTCCAGAGCCGCGGCGACAAAAGCTAGCAGGGCGGAAAAAAGTAGGAAGATTGTTGATCTAGGGGAAGATGTGAGCAAATACGAGATGAAAGTAATACCTCAAATGTGCTTACAAAGAAATTATTTTCATCACGAGAAATAGTACTGATACAGCAAATGCTAGGATCCCGACAGATATGAATGGGATGTCTAAGAGCACTTGGGCAACCTATTGTTGTTAGTCCTGGCTTCCGGAGGAACGGTACGCTCACCTCGCATTCAAAGTTATTCGTATAGCCAACTAAAGGGTTGAGAGCCATTAGGGAACGTATTGCAAAGGAAAGAAAGGAATTCCGTCGGGATTAACAATGGTCTCAACGATGAAGAGTACAAGGGACTGAGGGTATGCACCCGATGGAGGGGATAGCACGCCGGCGAGCCGCGATGTTGGAAGTTGGAAAGGAGAATAGAATAAGATTTACATCGAGACATGGTTCGTAGCAATACGAGCGGGTTCGTTGCCAAGCAAGTTACCTCTATCTCAAACCAAACCAGACCATGTGGACACATAGCAACCTGAAGACAGGACAGACGAAAGAAAATCATATCCCAAATGAGCCACCACCTCCGGTCATTTGTCGCACAAGATACATCCCCCTCCCTTCATCAATTGATTTGCTGCTCCTCATCCCAATCACACTCTTTGGTCTCGGTCGAGGTGTGACGAGTCCAAGCTGTTTCGTCGGACTCCCAGAGAGCTGCCTTACTGAACCCGGCCCCCCTCCTGTCAGTTGCCGCATGATACCTGAGTCTCCTCCACCACGGCCTGTGAACTGGCGTGCAATGGTCGTAGTACCCGTTAATTGGGGAGCAATAGAAGATCCGCCTCCTGCGCTGCGGCCTGTGTGCGACGGCACGAGTGGTCTAGATGACGACCCTACCTGTGGGTTTCTCATTTGCAATGGAAGCAGCAGCTTGTTCACCGTGAGTTTCGTAGCGAGTCAAAGGGCCCATCAAAACTTACAAGACATTCCCTGCACCACACCCCCCCCTGTGTGTCACGTTTTGCGGCAGAGTCCAGCCTCTTGCCACAACCTGGTTGTGACCTATCTCGCCTACCTTTCCCTGTGCCCTTTCCTCCACATATCAAACAGGCGGCATGCCACCTTGATCCTTGAGGTCCAGGGACCACACCCATCTCCATAGGTGAAACGACCTTCTGGCATCCAGGACAGACAGCCGAACTTCCGAATCGAGAAGATGATGATGAAACTGACGGCGTCGACGGAGATCGTTCGTATCGAGAGGATGAATAGACGCTATTGATATTACTATGATGGGATAGGTTCTGCGGTGGTTCACTACGGCTTGTCCCTGCACAGGACTTTGGTGTAGTTTGGAGAGTGTTGGTAAGTGACACAAGAGGTGGACTCAAACTGGGATCTGGGGGCGTAGACTTGACGAAACTCGGATTGGCCGTCGATTTGGCCTGTGTCTTCCCGGTTGGCGCACACTAACCAATCCAACAGGGGTAGAATGAGGAATGGCAATTCATGTTCAGTGTTGTTCGACTGACCTCGATGTGACAAGCACCCCCTTCCCCTCGTACAAAAACTGCTTGTCCATTAGCTGTTTCTCTGAAAGGACCATCACACAAAGCACATCGGAAACATTCGGTGTGATAAGTCTTCGGTGGTCCCCCAGCAGTGCGTTCGGGGACCGTAACAAAACGGCCACTCCCTCCAGTGGCAAACAGCGATCCGCCACATTTTGCACAAAGAGATCCGGAGGAGAGAACGGCAGTTGGTATCGAAGACTTGCTGAACGAATCCCTGCGCTTCGGAGTTACCATGCCCGAGGCAGTATGTTCAAGATCAACGTCCCGAGTTGTGCTATGTCCTAGGTGGTCGTTAAATTCATCACGTGGATGCGTTTGCGGACTGAATGTCTGAGGTGAGGAAGGTCCTGACGACTGTGTTAGGGTATCTGAGCTATCTGAGATTAAATCCGGTGTGGACGGCGTCCACGACATTCGTGATGACCGCAAGCTCGAAGAGCTCAGAGCGTGCCGCAGTTGGGGTGAACCACCAACTCTGGATATACGTGGAATCCGTGATGGGGTAGGTGTCGGTGAGTTCGTAATGGTAGTGTTTGACAACAAAACAGGCGAGGAAGTTGGATCGGGAGACGACGCGGGTGAGGTAACTTGATTCATGAACCGACTTTTCATCTCCTCTATAGCATCAAGGGATGGTCTAGACATGAAAGGAATAGAGCTTCCATGTGCATTACCTGTGCAGAGTTCCTGGCGAGCTGTAGTTGTCCCCGTTTCGCCGAAGGAACCGCCACTGGCTAAGATATCAACAAAATCGGCACTATGAGAATTGACGAAGGTGGCCGACTTCTTCCTCTCCGATACACGGTGCGCGAGTGGACTACCGTCGCGGTCCTTGTTCAGCGGCGAGGCCGAAGGGGATGCACGATTGAGGACCGCATTCAGCCTTTGCGTGAGCTCTTCAAAGACAGGGCTACCCTCTCTATTTTTCATAATACCGAGCCTTTGTTCGAGTTCATCGATTGCAGGACTACCCTCCCGGCTCCTCAAATCCTTGATAAAGGTGGTCGACGTTCGATGGTCAACTTTCTCTGGGCTGGGATGTAGATGGGGCCGCTTTGGTGTGCTGTTTCGCTTTAAACAGCTATCGAAGCAATCAGCACACGAGGGCTGCCCCAATAAATCAACCATAGGTGTATTGCCGATATTTCTGTGGCATCCTTCGCAACTGAAGCACTTTTTGTGCCAAACGCGACCGGATGCTTCAACAAAGCCTCCTTCAGTCTTCAAAATAAGGACAGGTCGTCGGCAGACCGGGCAGTCGCCCTTTGACCCGCCACTGATGATGAAACATGGTCGACATAGAAATCGAACGAATGACTCGCGAGAAGAGGGATCTGGAAAGATTGTCGCGTCTGGTTGAAACTCGGTTAGGCAGATTGCACAAGAGTATGGTGCCAGGGATTCCTTGGGCTGCAGGATAGAACCAAATGCCTTGGAAAGTTCTGGTGCATTTGGGGCCTGAAAAATACTGGCATCAACCTCAGAAGTAGGCGGAGATGGCGGACTGCGCTCATCAACCGTTGACGATCTGTTTGAGAGGGACACAGGGCTGGTAGTGGTACCAAGTTGGGAAGTGATGCGGCCGGAGACAGAAGGGGAAGAAAGACGAGAGGAACTAGGGCGACGGGTGGTTGCAGTGTGTAGTGTGCATTGATCTGGCTCACTGCTTGAACCAGTCAGTGCAACGTTTGAGGGCAATGAAACGGCACTATCGATCTGAATAGGTGCTCGTGCTGGGGAGCTGTCTTTCGAGACGTAAGTCTGTGACCACTTGTCAACCGTGTGGCAACTGGTGGAAGACCACTGTAAAACAGGTGCTGGACAACTTCAGCTACGACATTGAAACATCGGTCAACGACAGACAAACCGACTGCTGTACCACCACACTTGCAACGTGTTCCAACGACGATGTCACCACATCTGCGGCAGAAACCCATGCGATTTCCTTTCGGTGGAATGAGTAAGTTTTCTTATTTAAAAAGGCAACGGTACAAATGTAGCGGTGGTGGGATCAAGAGATGAACGTCAAACACTCAAGTTGAACTTCGGAGAAGCGGCACGAGGCCAATTTAATGAAGGGAAGCGATCACGTGAGCTGTTTGGCTATCATCTATCACAATTACTTTCTATCTGAGATTTCAAAGATGAACAAGAGGCTTCCAGCCGAGCAGAATAAATGACGGGCACGATGGCTCTCACAGCTTGGTACGCATTACAGGTTGCCAGCCAATTCGTTCAATCTCAATTGATAACCTCAATCCCAGCTCCTGCCTAGTGTATAACACTCACCATTTCGGGGATCAGTTGGTCGATTGATCGGACACCAAGAGATTCCATGCCAAATTTAATTTCACGTTTCAGGATTCGTACTAAATGAATGACACCAGCTTCACCATAAGCCTGGAAAAAAAACTATCAATCGGATCCATTTTATATAATGTCATCACTTACACTCTGCGCATAGAGGAAGGCGCGACCAAGTCCAACTGCCTTCGCGCCGAGGCAGAGGGCTTTAAGTACATCTAGAAAACGGGGACGGTGAATTCAACGCAAAGTGATCCAATGTGTTTACTAACCAGTACCTCGCCGGATGCCGCCATCGATGTAGACTGTAGTTGTTTCACCAAGTGAATCACAACCTGACAGGGCCGCTCTACATGCCTTCAGTTTTCTCAAATACTTCAGGATGTTCTTTGCGGAGTTCGTAAAGTACTTCCATAGGCGGAAGCGAGCTATATTTTGCTTAATGGAGTCTGAACGCTTGCCAAGTAGTATGGGTTGCTCACTAATCGAGTTGACGGCCTTGGTACAGTAAAGATGAATCACGCTCACAATTTACAAGGACCAAACGCACCACCATGGTTGGACAACACGATGCCCTCGCAACCAGCCTCCGCGGCAAGGACAGCATCCTTTTAGGGATAAGTACATAGCAATGGTGAGACCGTGATAATCTTACCGCGACACATTGTATCCCTACGTCGGTCGTCTGTGAGCTAGTAAGAAGGCACACAAGTATAACGAACCTTTAATAACTATAGGAAGTGTCGTGACGCTTCGCACCCACGGTACAGTCTTGGGTAAGGTATCATATGGGCTGAATGCAAACACATCGTCGAAGCCCCCACCTTTTCCCAGGTCATGTCTAGATCGTTGTTGATGATGAGACCACCAGCAAAGCCCAGTATATCAATTCCATCGTCACCGTCCACGGGATCCGGATGACATTTGATTCCTTGATTCTCAAAATCGCGCAAGTAATGAGGAGCACGGGTATCCATCTCTCGATTTGACGGCACCAGTGCATCGACAGTAAGAAAGATCGCTTTGTAACCCAGTTTCTCGATTTCTTGAATGCGTTTGGCAGCGATGGTATCATTCCTATGTTTGTATAACTGGAAGAAAATAGGCTGATCGGGTGAGCCCCGAGCAGCGGCAATCTGGCCGTACGAAAACGAAGCATTAGTAGAGACCATCTGGATGATCCCGGTCTTGTAGGCGCCGCGGGTAAGATTAATTTCCCCGAGAGGATGACCTAGTCGAGCGAGTGCAGAGCCACTGATGTAAACGGGAATGGATGTTTTGTAGCCAAGAATGGTCGACGAAGTATCACAGCCCGAGACGCTCCTCATGACTCTGGGGCGGAAGAAAAAACGATTGAACGCGCGAGCGTTTTCCGTGTGTGCTTTTTGTATTATTACAACAATAGAGCAATCGGTGCAGCAAAAGGAACACACTTATGGAGTCGTCCGCAGCAGACGCATAGTAAGCCAAAGCCTTGTAAGGGAGAAGTTTTTTGGCCGTTTCCTAGGGAATACTCGGATCGAAAAGGGATCGAACTGGTGAATGTATGTTATACCTCCATGTCGTGGACATTGATAATCCGGCTGAGTGGGGGTTTGTTCTCAGAAGCCTGCTCGACTCGTAGTTCGTCTCTTGTCTTTGGGCGGTTCTTGATTACTTCTCTTAGAGTGAGAACAGAGGGATGGTCGAGATCGCCCAGATGCTTTTCGGGAGGGATGTTCCTGTCGAGTGCATCGGGAGGATGGATCGGCACATACGCCGCGGTAGCATCACGTCCGCCGAACGTCAAGATGACCTGAGGACCTCCGGGATGATCCTAGGGACGGTAAGAGAGAAGGGCGAGAAACGGCGAGGCTTACGAATAGAAAATCAGTGACATCGTAGACCTTGTTTCGTATTATGACCCAGCAAGAGCTTTTTTGTAGATAATTTAGAGGTAACGAAGAAAGGATAAGCATACGCACATCGACGTGTTGTGTTGGGCGACTTGTGAGAGGGTGAACATGTCCTTTGACATTCGCTTGGCTTCTTTGGTGGTCTTGTGTGGGCACGCTGATCATGTGACGTCGCGTTGTTTGGTTTGCTTTATTGTCTGCGTCTTGCACTCAAACCACGACATCCCCGATGAGCCCAGTATTAGGGAGAGAGGCCCTCGAGGCGATGAAGCGTACAGAGATACAGAAACTATGCAAAGTAAACTCTCTCTTCTCTCCAATCCGTCCCAGATCTCATCCCATTCGTCTAAGGACTATGGCGTAAAGGCAAATCTCAAGACCGAGGCACTCATTGATCTTCTCCTTGATGCGTCACGGTAATTCCTAACTAGCTCCCTTGGCATCTCTTTTCTCATTTCTGCAAAGGCCACAAGCCCCTCGGCGTAATCCCCCACAACCCCCTCAGCGACCATCCTCAACCAGAACACCAAACCTCGCCGGAGCCAGGCCTGTGGGACAATCTACTAGTTCGGTTATCGACCATAACTCTAAGGATGAAGTCGAACCCACTATTCCCCAACGCCGCCACCAGATCAGGCAACATGAGCAAATTGGCCCTCACCGTACTAGGAAAGCAAAAGAAACACAATACCGCCTCGGTGTCGGGCGTCCTGTAATAGCAGGCGGGGCTGGCGCCCGCGTCGTCACCAAACCCCCTAATATATCCCAGACACCAAAAAGGACAAGAAGCAGTAGGTCAGCCAAGCCGTCTGAGGCAACAATCACCGAGGGTAAGAGTCACAACTTCTTGTGGCACCCCCGACACTGAGCCATTTCAGAATCAGAACTAAATGACTCCATGGAAACACATCTACGTTAGTGGTTTCATGTCTTTTTGCATTCATTCCTAACCCCATGTGGTAGATGGCAAGAGGACTCCGGGGAGGCCAAGTGACCAGTCGCAATTAGTCATGCATCCTGTTGCCGGCTCCTCAAGCAAGGCCTTGGAGACCCTGATCGCCGAGGCAGTGAGTGACACTGTAGAAAGATACATCCCTACTCATCCCATGAACAGCTTGCACCCGTACAGCAAGAGCTAGATCATCGGAAAGCACAACTCACTGATTTGAGCGACAAGGTCACTGCCTTGGTTCAAACATTTGAAACAAAGATCAGGCATCTCACTTTGGATATCCAAGATCTCCGGGCTCGGGCAAAGAGCTCACTTTCAACTGATTCCTACATGATGATAGCTCAGGACCAATCGGTCCGAATACCGGAGCCACCTTCCACGCCTAAGCGTGTCCGAACTCCTTTTCGTCCCTCCATCGCGTATGTTAATTTGTTGCCCTTCTCTTCTTCCACTCTGAGCAGCGCATAGACTTCCGGCCACTGAGAACGCAGAAACTTCCGATCTATCGAGTGATCCTTCCAATCCGGATAATCTCGTGCCACCCGATTTGCAATCCGTCGACGCCGTGGGGCAACCTGGACAAGTCGGTTCGCTATTGCCTGGATTTCCGCACTCAGTGTTAGGGAAGCGTCCTCGGGATTCTGTGTCAAGTGACACTTCAGGAGCTTTTCCGGCACAAGAGGGCATGGAGGTTGAGCTGGATGTCAATGTCAATCGAATAATTCATAAGCGGGCAAAACCTAATGAACCAGAGTACAACATTGGAGGAATCTCATCTTTGGTACCTCCGCAAGCTGATTCCTCTGGGCTCTCAAGACGGCAAACTAGCCCTAGCTTCCCCGTCTTCTCTGGGGAAGAGGACCCGCCGCCTCCAATTCAACGCCTCTCGAACTTCTATGGTCCTACGTCACCTCCCCTCATCAGTGCACCTGCAACCAGTTCCGCAAATAACATTGAGAATCAAAACCCCTTTAGTTTCACCTTTGCGCCGATCGCCTCGACCCCTGCTCAGGCTGTGTATCCCCTTGCGATGGGAACCTTCCCTCACCCAGAACCACCCACATCGCCTTCGCCGGCAGTAAATCCTGACCGACCAGGTAGTCGCCATTCTGATCGACTTGGGGCATTTGGTGTTGCAAGATCGAGTTCGAGAGCGAGTGGACGTGCACCCTCTGGGGGATCCCTAGCACGCGGGGAAGCTAGCGGGTCAAGTGGATTGCAGAGGGCTCCTTCGAGCAATGAAGTTGCATCTGGCCTCGGTTTGACTGCCATTAAGACGTCAGCAACTGAACAAGGGACTCCTGCACCTCCGGCAAAACGTACCATGTATGGGACCGAGTTGGATGGTGATACGAGGTTTGGGGATTTCGGTGTTGAAGGAATTGCGTCTGGGTTCTGGGCGGGGGGTAGATTTTAAGTTTTTATTACTATTCTTGAAACTGCTCGACATCGACATGTTATCGACTAATGAGGTATACTACCTTTCAGAAGGTAGGATATTAGCAGCGAACTCTACGCGCCCTTGGCAATAAGTACAATGACAACTTGTAAAAATAAACTGGCGTGGTGCAAATTATACAAGAGCAATGACAGACATGGTAGCCAATCAGATGAAGGGAATGAATGATTGGATTTCTTCGAACAAAAGTTCTGAAAGGGTTGGGTCAGGTATGGCAATAAACAACCGAGCACACGAAACACCTTTGAGATCTTCTTGGGTGAGATCGTCCTTGTATTCTACAAAAATATGAGCACAATTTCAGGAGTATGGCATCATACATTCTTGCTCACGATCGAAATCAAAGTAATCCGGATCCAACAGTGCAACATTCGGCTCGTCCTCAGGATCGTGCTAAGACGACAAATATTCGTCAACGGGAAGTTACCTGCTCAAAGAGTCAAACCCACATATGCTGCAATGTATGGATGTTGCAAAGCTTCATCGACGGTTAAGCGCTTCTTTGGATCGAACGTCTGTTGGAAATGGTCAATATTAATGATACTTCTAGCCAGCTAAAATTCAGACTAGTGTCTTCTGTAAGAAATCAATAGCGTCCGCGGATGCTTTGTGAAACAACTGCGTGAAAGGTTTCCGCTTGCGAATGGGAAGTGCTCGGATGTAGTTTCTTGATCTCCTTGAGGTGATGGCATAGAACTCATCCAATGTAGGCGTGCCTATTAGAGATGTAGTTTGAGTTGTGCGACAGTGCACAACGGTGACCAAAATGGGGACTGGCCTATTACATCTAGAATAAGCTCAAGCTGATGTCCGTAATCCCGCCCCGGAAAGAGGGGTTTCCGCGTAAGCAACTCTGCCAAGATACAGCCGACAGACCACAGATCAATGGCCTAAAATATTGAGGAAATCTAGTTTGGTAATAAAATCACAGCAGTACCTTGGTGTACATTTTGAACGAGAGCATGATTTCGGGTGCCCGGTACCACCGTGTTGCAACGTACTCGGTCATTAGGCCTGCCTCCTTTGCCCCGGGCGCGGTGGAGTGAACGCTCCGGGCCAGGCCGAAATCGCAGACCTTCAAATCACAGTTTGCATTTAATAGCAAGTTTGCAGGTTTAAGATCTCGATGGACGATGTCTGCATTGTGAATAGACTTGAGGGCTCGGAGGAGCTGATAGATGAAGTACTGGGAAGAACCGGATTGGTGAAGATACTACCGACTCAAAGAGGAGAATAGTCACTTGGCAGTGATCATCCGAGAGCGATTGAGTACGTATGACGCGATGCATGTCAGTTTGCATTAGTTCTTGAATAACTGGCCAAAGTTGCGTAAAACACCCTAAATGACGCGAATGTGGTCTTACAATAGACTTCCTTGAAGTCACTCAAGGACGGGGGCTTGATGATGTCCAATATCGAGATGATCTAGGTTGATTACAGTGATTGTGAGTGTAGGCGTAGAAGAATGGCAAGGTGTGCATGCATTTTCATTCACGCATACTTCTGCAAAGAACTTGAGCAACTTCAGCTCTCGTAGCGTTCGCAGACAAAATAGGGTGTGATCAAAAGGAAGGATCTTCTTGATTGCGACATATCTTCCAGTGCGCTTGTGGAGAGCCGCCGCTACAGTGCCATAGGCACCTTCCCCGAGAGTATGCAAGATCTCATAGTCAGGACCTGTATCGGACAACCAGGTTTCGTGTGGTGTCCGCCGGTAATCCGTGGTGCTCACCAACTTCAAATTTGGGTATCTGTTTATGGTTCCTTGGCTTTTCGGTTGAAGGAACGAGGGTCATGTTGAACAACAGGGATGGGGGTCGCAAGTGAGCACCAGCAGAAAACGGGCTGTTGGCATGGGTTGTTATTTTAACTATGTTGTGGGCTCTACAACCGTATATTCGATTGATTGATGTACTTTTGACGTCTGGAGACGGTAGCGAAGCAATCAAACGCTACAAGGTCCAGTGTTGTTGCACTGCCCTTAGGAATCAAAGATGGTTGAACCGAAACCGATACCCCAGTCCAGCTTGTACAAGCTCGAGGCTACTCTCATTCATTTGCTGCCGCTTCCCTCGCTTTTTTCTCCTTCTTCAAACGTTTCCTCTCTCTCCGCGTTTCATCGTCCTCTGCTTCCTTTTTTTCTTTCTTCCGCCTCTTTTCGCCACCCGCGGCGGCGACAATACTCTCATTCTCCTCTGTAACCTCTGTCTTACGCTTACGTTTCTTCTCTTTATCCTTTTGTGGAGAGTTCGATGATTCGTCGACTGTTGCCTGTGCTGGAGGCTCAGAAACAACAACAATTGGGGGAGGAGCAACAATGGTGGGGGGTTGCTAAAAGGAATTAGAATCCGGCACCGTCCACTGCGGCGGTAGCAGTGTACTTACCTCCCGGTTGTAGTCGACGTAATCGCGACTCCATTCAGCAGGCGTGAGGCCATCAATCTTTTCTCCGTGTTTTCCAAGCTTCCCTTCCTTGACCAGCTTTTTCTTTTGCAATGCCATGGGTCCAAGGCCCCAGCGTCGGGGATACGTATCTCGCTCCATGATGCATCGTTTTACTTTCGCCACAACACCGTGATCGCATGTTGCGAGCTCAACTGTAGACATTTGAGCGATCGCAAGAGCAATAGCTTCTCCTGTCCAAATGTCAACAGACTGGTCCATTATATTATTGAATGCTACCTTTCGTCGTCATGAGGACAACTTCTTCGTTGGCAGAAATATCGGCCTCATATCGAAGGAGACCAGGTATCATGAGTTTTGCTCCGTAACACACTGCGTTGACCGCGCTGTCTTTCACCACTATACGCTTATAACCAACCAATAAGCTCTCGAGAGGTCGGATGACTCGCCGAAGATATGACTCTGCAGAACGTCAGCACAAGACGGGCAGAAATGATGTATGCCGACCATCGCGCGTGTTATCATACATCCACTGCGCATCCAACACATCATGCATAGTCACAATATCATCATTTTCCGACATGGCACCACTCCGCACCCGCCTCAGCTCCTGCATGTGACCACCGACGCCGAGTAAAAGACCAAGATGAACGCATAAAGTTCGAATGTAAGTGCCGGCTTCGCAGGATACCCAGAACACGGCAAGATTGCGCTTTTCGTCGAATTCCAAAAGTTTGGATTCGTAGATCGTACGTATGCGTAATTGACGCTTGACGGCGGAAATGAGGGGGGGTCGTTGGAAAAGTGCACCACTCAGGGTCTGAAGAGCGCGAGGAAGGGCAGTGGGGCTTGGAAGAATGGAGTGTAACCTGAGAACACAGACATACTCCTTCCCTGAACAGGCGACAGTCAACGTGTGGTCAGAGTTGGACGAAGATCTTATGCGGACCTGCTCCCTGCTGGGATTTCACCAAACGCGTTGCTCGGTCAATACATACAATCAAACAGCCTGTCACTTTCGGATCCAAAGTACCACTGTGGCCCGTCTTTTCTACCCGCAATATCCGCCTGAGCCAGGCAACGACCTCATGAGAAGACGGATTGGATGGTTTGTCTAGGTTGATGACACCAGACCTGCGCGGGGATGAGCGGTGAAAAAAGGACGAGAGCAAGTGACAAAAATGTACTTGATGTAGTTGGAGATGTCACGTTTGAGAGGACTGCTACCGGAAGGAATGGGTGTGAAATGGCTAGAACGGATGAGAAGCTTGTCGTAGTTTTTCAGTAGCAAAGGCCACTGTGAGGTGTCAAGTTTTGGTTTTGAGGACTCGGACTTGATGGCGTAGTCTCCCTCCTTCTGCGCAAAGGAGATTTGTTCGCGCGTTAGTGATGAAGCCATGCGCGACTCGCGCGTAGTCCAAAGACAAGACAATATGTGAGAACATCTCTCCCTTTCTGGCTAGACCGTGAGAAACAACTATACAGTTTTAATGTCATCATCATCATCGGTTGGGTTGTTTGGATTTCACCCCGACGTGTGCGTGCAACTCCTCGTCAAGATGGTCAGTCCGGGCAATGCTTTGCTGAGTTACCTTCTCAGTAGGCTCATGCCTTGATACTTTAGCCTTCCGCACCAAAGACCGCCTCTACAAAGCACAAGTTTGTCATCGATTATTCTCGTCCTGCCTCTGACGGTGTCTTTGACGGTGCCGACTTTGAAAAGTTTCTCCATGACCGCATCAAGCTTGACGGTAAGACTGGCCAACTTGGTGACCACGTGAAGATCACGCGCGATGGTGAAGCGTCTCATACCACTCCTTCACTCACCACCTGATCCCTTTGTAGCAAGCAACAAAATTACTGTCACGTCCAGCGTCGCTTTCTCAAAAAGATATCTCAAATACTTGACGAAGAAATTTCTCAAGAAAAACACGTTGCGCGATTGGATTCGAGTCGTTGCGTCTTCAAAGGATGTTTATCAACTTCGATTCTACAACATTGCGTATGTTTCATTTCTATGTGCGGTCCAGCCACTATTTACAACCATGGATGCGCAGTCGTGATGCGGACGACGAGGACGAGGAGTGATTTCAATCGACCTTTACCCATATATGCACTGCAACTTGCTACACGTACGAGATCGCAGCGCATGCGCTTGTTGTACATAGTAACAACCGATTGAGCTACACAATTTCGACATACTTACTGTCATTGTCTAGTACGTGTGTCAAGTCATCTAATCACCATTGTCGTCCCACTCGGCACAAGTGGTTTGATCTCAGTTTCTGGGTTTATTCTGCCCAAAACAGTCATGGCAAGCTTATGCCACCGGATTTGTGATTCTGTCAAATCCTTGCCTCGGAACTGCTGGGCCAAAATGATGTTCAGTTGGGTTCGTAGAATCTTCAGTGCTACGTTTGCTCTTGGCGCGATGCAATACTTGATCTTGCGGTCCACGATTGCCGTATCTGACATGAGCTATACGTTGACTCACCATATCATCAAGCTGCGTAATCCCACAAAGAGAGACTGACCCTAAAATCACATTCACCACACAGCAAGAGAACGGATAGGTCATCAACTGATGCAGTTTCCCAAGCATACAGCTTCTTCGACTGCCTTAACTGGAGTAAGTAACTTCACTCATAGAATGTCATGCAACAACGTACATGAGAGTAAAGTAAACCAAGTAGTTGGTAGACATGTTCTTTGGTTTCTTCCGAAAATTAACTGAAGAGGGATGGAAGAAAACCGGTTTGTTGGTCGACAGCGTGCGCATGTGAACATTTTCCGCATCAATGCAAAGAAGCTTTGGATATAGTCCAGAGAGTAGAGCAGCATTGACGACACCAAGATTACTGCTATTGCTGTTTAACTCAGAAGGGACTGCAACAAACCGATATCTGTTGCGTCCAAACCTAGCACTGAGCCCCAAGGATAAGTAATTGGCGTTGCATGAGCATCGCGGCGTACCGGCTTAGCTCACGCACAAATTCCGTGTTGATGTGGATAAAAGAGCAGTCTACCAAATAACTGGGACAGAAGCGTCAGAGCATGAGATATACAGCGGCAAGTTGCCAACCCAAGGAATTGTTGTCGCAGCTCCTCGATTTGTAGAAGATTTTCGTGACTGAGGAAATTCTTTCGACAGAAATGGTGGGCAGGCTCCTGGTTAACAGACCTCTGGTTAACAAATCTCTGCCAAGCTGCAAATGCCGTGTGGATCGTCAAGAAGTCTGAATTATCTGTATCCTTCCGATAAGTTTACAGAGGAGGGCTGGCAAACACATCACCCACTAGTACAGAATAAACTCTTTGCACGGTCGGCCTCCTCCTCCATGCCGAGAGGTGTCACAAAGGGCGATTTGGAACTCAGCGTTGCTGCGATAGTCAATGCGGGGTCAAGACACCGGAACAAAACCGCTACCAAGAGGAATTTTCCTAGATGAACATCGGTGGGGAGTTTACTAAGCAATCGGCCCATAGCAGTGATGTCTTCAGTGGGTGTCAAAGCTCGCACCTAGACAAGGTCAGCACCCTGCACGGATATCGAGATTTTTATATTTGGTTACCTCAACCAAGGCCGCAACAGCTCTCTGAACATTTATTGGAGCGGGGGGGTCCATCGCACGACGAAGGACATCTTCGATCGACGCTCCGATCTTTACATTCATGGTCTTGATGCGGAGGGCGAGATCCGAAAGGCTGAGTCGCATCATTTCTGGAAGCGGGTACTCAGGAAGCTGTACGTTGTGTTAGGTCATACGTATCTCGTACTATGTCAAGTCGCACCAACCAGGTGATCGTGACGCCATTTGGTGAAGAGATGGAAACATATCCCACTTTGGACTCGACCAGATCGCCCTCTTCGTTGGGCGGCATTACTCTTGGTGATGAATGTTTCCACTAAACGGCTTAATTGACGCTTTTCGTCAAAGCTGAGTAGTTGTCAGTCCCGTGTCAGCGCAGCATAAGATGCAGATACATAATCTCCCTATGTTTTCCTGTGTCGATGACGCATGTGATATCAGGGATTGTGATCCCTGTCTCTGCAATGTTTGTCGCTGATAAAAATGTTAACTTGTGCCGTCCGATGATGCGGTAGGCATATACCGATAACTATTTTCCTTACTCCTGCAGGTGGCACGTCAAAGACAACATTTTGGTTTTCGCTTGAAAGAGTGGAATGCAACGGATAGACGCGGAATAGTGAATCCTGTCCGAATGAAGGGTGATCAGAAAGAAGTTCATTCATTCGGCGAATCTCGGCGAAGCCAGGCATAAAAATTAAGATTGCAGAGGAAAATGAGCGTAGAGATTGGTCTTTGAAGCATAGATGCTCGAGTAGCCTAATGATCAACTCGTAGGGGATAACGCGCTCATTCAAGAGTTCAACGGTTCGTTCCGTGAGGGGAGAGTAGCGCTTCTCCACGGAAATCGGCATCTTCACATCAGATTCGCCTTCAACGAGTGTTGCATCTTCCTCTTCTTCGATGATCGCGGATTCTTCCCAATCTCCCCTGCCCTTCCGTTCACCGAATTTAAGAGCATACCCTGAAAATTTCAGCTGAGGTTCAGATCACCTCACTGTTATTCACATAAAACTGACGTCGTTTCGCGTAGGGGGAATCCTCGGGCACAGACCAACCAGTGTATTCAATAGCGTCCTCCAGGTACAAAACGTCCACAGGGAAAGTCCGGCCTGGAACATGGATCGTCGGGCAGCCTCCGAAGTAATTCGATATCTTGTCTGAATCCACCGTCGAGGACATGAGAATGACTCTATCGAGGTCTCCAAGCATGAGAAAGTAGGTGAACAACAACATTCGTACCTTAGGTCGGGTCGTTGCGGTAGCAAAGACTTGAGTACAACGAGCAGAAAATCAGATTCGATGGTGCGTTCGTGAACTTCATCAATAATTATATGCTTGTTTTGGACGATTTGCCACACGGAACGCCACAGGAATCGATATCACTCACCGTCACTTCGTCGAAAGCTGCACCTTGATCACTACGTCCGGACTCTTGTTCTAGCATCCTCAAGGCAATACCAGTTGTGATGTAGTTCAAGCGGGTATTTTTTGTTGTATTGCTCTCCAAACGAATGGCATATCCAACGAGCGAGCCCAGAGTGCCGACCATCCCTGGAGGGTCCCCTAACTCGCGTGAAACACGCTGTGCTAGGGAAACCGCAGAAATGCGACGGGGCTCTGTGCAGTATATTTTGCAAGATCGTCCCTGTGAGAGCTGGTCCTCGAGGATGAAGGCGGGCACCTGGGTTGACTTCCCGCTGATTTGAACATCAGTGACGGTTTCACTGCGCACATCACGCTTACCATCCAGTCTCTCCACAGAGTACGAGCACTTGCGCATTTTCCAACGTCGAGATGATGTCTTTACGGTAAGTTGCTATGGGAAGGGCGTTCCGGTGAATCTGGTAACATTAATCCATGTAGTCCTACTACCTTCCCTTAAATAAGATAAAATGTGGCTGACCAACATCTCTTGATACGCCGGCCGTGATTGACGTGATCTAAGATCTGCAATGAGTTGTCCATAATTTGCATCAATGTTCCGTGGGTGAATTAGCGTCTGGGAAGTGCGTCTCGGCTCAAGAGTCAATCCAAGTGTTGCCCCTCTCGTCTAAGAAGGTGAAGTCACAGGAATGCCCAATTCCAAAGACGACTCACGACTGGATTGCTATCAATTTTTTGTTCAACAATATTCCACAATCTGGCCCAGATCTCTCGGTTTGTACGTGCCTGTCGAATTTTTCTACCTGCTTCTAGCTCGTCCCACAAGTCTCTGAATGCCGGAGGGAATAGTCTGAAAAACGTGTTACCAATAGGGCTGCTCATCGAACCAGTTGCAAAACCTTCCGTAGGGGGGAAGGAAAGCGCGTGGAGTGCAACGGTAGCAATATATTGCTCCGCCTGCGATTCTTCGCGGCAGGCGACATCTTCCATCATCCACTCATTCATCTTGAGTCTGTCCCATAACACTCGTACTCCAAAGCGTTTCGCACGGCTCTGCCCAGATAGACTATTGAATGTAACCGCAGCGAACCGATCGAGTTTGGATACAAACTCCGAGAGCATGACCTGAGGTAGCCTCCCTCCACCCTGCTTCTGGAATGACATGTCTCTGACAGAGATCATTGTTCCCTGTGGGCCCTCGACCTCAGACGGGACATCCAGAATTTCAAACAGCCCTCCAGGGGAATCTTCTCCCTCCTCGTCAAAGAAGTCAGGCTGCAGTGCCGGATCTGGAGGTCTAGTTACAGTCGTTGGAGCGTTGGTACCTTTTGGGCTGTTCGGCCGCGTGGGCTCAAGAAATCCGCGAAGCTTGGCCTGGAGGTATTCAGCATTGACCTTCTCGAATTTAGAGCGGTAAAGTTGTTCGGCGTCCCTCTCATCGAAGAAATAGTGCGACTTCACATTCTGTAATTTCTCCTCTAAAATACTTGTAATATCCGTTTTCTGGTCATTGCTTCTCTTCATGTTTAAAAGTTGCAATTTGATTCGGGCATATTCCAAATTAGGATCATCAAGTTCTGGCGAAATATGCAGTGATGAGTGGTTCGTCTCCTTGACATTGGGTGGCACACTTTCGCCCCCCAGTGGAACAGTTTTGTGGGAAATATGTGATGAAAGAAAAGGAGAAGGGTTTGCGTTAGATCTCGTGGAACTTGAGGACCCGGAATCTAGTGGCTTTGTGGGATGCACTTGGTGAACTGGCGTTCCGGGGTACGTGGTACCAGTTGACTCGGGCCGGTCATCAGTATCAGTAGTGCCTGGATAGCATTAAGCTCCGCGATGTATGAAACTTGGGAACATACATACTCAGCTCGGCGGCGTGTTCAGGACAGTGGACAACGAGCTAGTGGAATGTGAGCAAGAGAACACTATTTTCCTGATATCTGGACAGACCCAGTCCAGAGCCTCATCAAGCTCAATGCCTGATATAGCACGCAGGCAACGTTCAACCCAGTCTTCAGAAAAACTGAGCCTACGCAGGGTGCCATACGTCACTGCGAGACGAGTGGCAGCTTTCTCTTTGGTGTGATCGATGTAACACCGGGCTAAGAATCGTGAGTCGCGCCGAATGAGTACGGAAGTAAAGTGGACGGCTTGGACCTCTGGATGCTTCCTCCCGAAGGTGAAGATGCAGAATCTCTTCAACTAACGAAGGATCGACTTGTATGGCTGCGAACTCCTTGGAAATGCGCTTATCCACCTCGATCGCCTGGAGTATGCGGTCCAATCAGAGCTCAAAAAAGAGAAAGTGAGAGGGGATCGGAGAAACGAGCCTTGATGGTCCTCGATATCTCTTTCTCTGTTTTCTCCTGGTATTTATCAACCATGGTCTGAAAAAACTGATGTTCGTCCTGTTCGACGACCAGCTTCAAGCCCGGTTCGGGTGTGGCAGGCTCTGCGGCATCTTCGGTCACCAAGCCATCGGAGTGTACTTGGTCGTTTGGTGGTACAGTCTCTTCCTCTTGGACGGCTTTCCTGGGAATGGATGTTGTTGCGAAACCGCGAACGATACGCTTTAATTGGGTCTTTTTTTTCTTGGGCATTGACAGGAAAGAAGTGGTTAAGAAGTTCCAGCACCAGCAGCTTTACCCTATCGCAGCGACTATGTTCCGATCCCGACAACTCTGACATTAAGATACAGATATTAAAGAGATGTACAATATAAGCCGTACAAAACGCATGAATTAATCTACAATCTACTCTGAACAACAATTCAATCGACCTAGACATCCTTGCCGGACCCAGTATCGTTGAAACCCTCTGTCTTCCTCTTGCTAGTAGCTTTTCCGCCAGTTTTGCGGGGTCGTGAGACCCCAGAGGTGCTTGCACTTTTGCGCTTCTTTCCTCGGCTTGGTGCTGTTGCAGAGCCATCTTCTTCACCCTTATCTGTCCCTGTAATGCCTTGAATCGTGGAGTGCCCAAAGAAATCGTCACCCTCGTCGTTCCACAGGTCCTGAACTGCATCATTGCCTATGCTTGAAGTTCCACCACCACCACCCCGCTTGCCCGTTTTTTTGGTAGACAATCCCGTTCCATTCGTGTTATCAATGTTGGCTAGCTGTTCATCATTCAATAACAACTGGACGATTTCGCTAGGTTTCGTCACGTCAGTGAAGTTTTTGTTCCCAACGACGATATCCTGGACCTAGCGGCAGGTCAGACATGTCATTATGTGGTACCATTGATCCACTCACATCTTTCTTGACACGCGCTAGCTGAATGATGCGTTCATCGATCGTACCTTTGGTAATTAGGCGGTAAACAGTCACTTGGCGAGTCTGACCTAAGCGGTGTGCACGGTCCATCGCTTGGGCATCGTTGGACGGATTCCAGTCATGGTCGTAGAATATCACAGTGTCTGCAGCGGTAAGGTTGATACCGAGACCACCGGCACGAGTGCTGAGTAAGAACACAAATATGTCTGGTCTAGGAAAGAGACGAAATTCAGTCGCGAAGAGTGGACACCACGGTTTACAGACCTCGTCTGCCAATCCATTACCATATCCCTTCGATCCTCGAGTTTCGACGATCCGTCAAGGCGCAGGTACTTGTATTGCCGATATATCAAATATTCTTCCATCAAATCCATCATCCGAGTCATCTGGAAATAGATCAAGACCCGGTGATCGCCAGCCTTCAGTTCTTGCAACAACGTATCCAAACGTGCAAGTTTGGCAGAGTCGTAGATGAGGCGCTTTGCCTCTGGGATTTGCATGCTAGATTGTGGCAACTGGTCGGCAGGAGCGCAGCAAATGAGCCCCGCGGCTGGAATCATTGGAATTAGATCATTGTAAAGATTGCAAGCGATGGGAGACTCTTGGAGTTCGCGCGAGAGACCATACATGACCATCGAATCCGCAGGCGCCTCCGTGACTCGGTTTTGATTTTCGATGAAAGAGCGATTTGTGCATGTCATGGATATCGGTGGTGCGACTGCGGCGGGTACGAACCACCTTAGGCCAGGTCGAGACAGACACGATTTTTGCCAGGCGGAGGAGGATATCCCTTTGAGCGCTGAATTAAAAAGCTGACAGGACAACAATAGAAGGGGTGGGATTCGGATGTCCGATGCACTGTAACTAGTCTCCCTGTGGAAAACATCAGCCTGTCTCCCTTTCCGTTCAACATACGAACCTCAGAATGGTGGATTGCTCGATGATCTTGTTTTCTTGTTGCAGTTCCACCAGCCGATTACGCAAGAATGGAGACAACTGAAGGCCGTGAACCTCCGCTGGACCTGCATTTAAGAGACGCAAAAATGCAAAAGCAGGGGACGCTGTAGATAGCGGTAAATACGATATATTTGCCGGAAATTGGTGAGTACAATACCTTCTATCTCGTCGTACATCGACTGATATATCCTGTCCGTAGACCAGATATTGAAAAGGTTACTTGCACAAAGTCTGCGTGAACGGAGGCCAGGTTTTACCGACGGAATATCAACAAGCCCGCCATCCAAGTAAAACAATTCAGGAACCCGGTATTCAATCGGATTTCGCGTTGAGTAAGGTGCGAAAATCAAATCGCCCTCGCGGCCAAGTGGGCCTGAGCGGGCAAAATGGGCGAAAGAGAAGGGTGCCATGACGTCTGCGCGCTCAAAAAGTTCTGGATGGTTGCACACCTGTTAATCTGTGAGACCATGGTAGTTTGCGAAGGACTAAGACAACTGGCCTTGCGGAATTGCATGACCAAGTTCATCAATGAGCGAGCTGAATCGGCGTCGCCGATGTTTGCTGCCTTTTCAAGAAGGTCGGCGACGGAGACATTAACAAGAAGTGCACGGTACAATGCTCGTTGCCGTGAGCTAAGGTCTACATAAATATCTATCTCAATCTTCGTTAAAGGTCATGTCAGTGGCATTGATTTTCGGGAGGAATTGGCGTACATGCCTTCTCGCTTAGTTCGTTCTGGACGTGACGTTTCACGCGACGAAGCATAAATGGCTTTAAAATCATATGCAGTCGCCGTAGTTGATGTTCGTTCAACTTGCTTCCCTTGTTTTCGGCGGCATTTTCAATGTCCTTTGAAAACCACTCGTTGAATTCGTCATGAGAATCGAAGAGGCTCGGCATGATAAAGTGAAGGAGAGCCCAGAGCTCTACCATTATATAGTTATTATGACGCGCAAAGGATGAATGTATTGCCAAAAGCTAACCCTGCATAGAGTTTTGAATCGGTGTGCCAGTGAGGAGCAATCGATTTCTGCATTGAAAACCTAGGAGGGTCTTCCAGCGAACACTGGACGCATTCTTGATGTTCTGAGCTTCGTCAAGAATCATGTATTGCCATTTGACTCGTTGGAAGTATTGTTGATCTTGAGTGACCTAGAAATGTATGAGCGACACGTTCAATTTGCAAACATCTTCTACCAGCTTACCAGCTGGTAACTCGTGATGAGGACATGGAATGGGGCATCCTTGTTGTAGCTGATTTCCTTTTTACTCCAAAACTTTCGCAATGTTGCACGATCCTTGACATTCCCCCAGTAGGGTAATGCCTTGACACTGGGAACAAACCGGGTTATTTCTTGTTGCCAATTGTGCAAAGTGGATGCTGGTGCAACGACAAGGAATGGGCCCCATATATCGTGTACCTCGGCAAGGTAAGCGAGCAGGGAGATTGATTGCACCGTCTGATCAGCGTGGCGCCTGAGTATTACACAAGGATTAAAAGATGGAACATCACCTTGCCTAGACCCATTTCATCTGCAAGGATCCCATTGATGCCTTGCTCATACAATGTCGCAAGCCAGTTGAGACCTTTCAATTGGTATTCCTTTAGTTGAGCCATGAGCATCCTCGGCTGCTTGATGGTCAGCGGTCCGGTAAGAGATGTTGGATTCTGGAAATTAAGTTCGTCCGAATCAACTGTCACGGAATTAAGCATCATTTCATGTAAAAACAGACAAAGCGCTCACGGTCCACAAGGGGGGTAGCGGAAGGTCCTGTTTCGTCCTGATCATCCCGAATGTGCGCCTGAGCCTTCGCCAACTGAAGTGCTTCGTTCGTCTTTCGTTCAAGAGCAGCCTGAGTATCAAATAGTTGTGCACGTTGCTTGGCAAGTGCAATTGCCTCTTGCGCGTTATGACGGGCATGACGATGAAGGTTGGTTTGATCCTCTAAAGCAAAACCATCAAGGGAAGTTTCTACCGTAAGGGTACGATAGCTGACCATCATCAAAGTCGATGTCTCTTAGCATGCTCAGATCATCGTTAGCCAGATCCGCACCCGGAGGGGCTACCGAGGGGTCCAGAGTGTCACCCTGAACTTCGGCAGCTAAAATTTCCAGAGGATAAGTACTTGAATCATCCTCCAACGACCGCGGCAACGTACTTTTCAACTTGTTGCCCACGAAGTGACTATAAAGCTCAGTCTGGCTGATCAAGAATTCGAGCTTTCGGGCCTGGCGCGCCGCTTCGCGCCTTTCTTCCTCAATTTTCGCTCGATCAATAGCCTCTTTTTGCTCCCGCTTCCGCACGTCTCTCTCTTCCCGCTCGTTCTTTCTCCAGAAAACAAGCATTTCACGCATTAAACGCTTTGCTTTCGCCTGCACGTCTTTGTTGGCTTTTGCAGTGCGCGTGAACGGTCGGCGTGCTTGCATGGAAGATAGCATCGCAAGTCGTTTGACCTGACTTTGTCTAGCCTGATAACCCATGGCGGCATACTTGTACACCTGGTAATACATCAGAGCCGTCATTCACGTAGGGCACTACTCGCATACCTTGGTAATGTCCCTTTTTGCGATATTTGTCCATACTTTCCTCTGCGCCTCTTCTAGAGATTTAAGCCGCTTGGCCATCGCACTATCATCAACCTTTTTCGCTCGCCTGAGAGGAGGTACCACCTCATCGAGCTCATACACAACAGTTGAACCGACCGTCAGAGCTGGTGAAGCTGGCCGGGAAGCGGATGGTGTGGCATCTCCTGCGACTGAGTCGGCAGCCGAACCCAGACCAGACTGTCCAATGCCGTCTGGGTACAGCCCGTCGTGTTTCTTTCTCGCTGCAGTCTTCTTACGACCTCTCGGAGTAAATGACGACGTCGCGGTACTTTCAACGCTCTGTTCCCGAAGATGAGATACCTTTCCCTTACCCTTTGATTTCGTAGTCTTGGAGGGAGACATTGACATATCGTTTGCCGTTCTCTCAAATTCGTCTGCGATAGCCGATGCGTCATGGTCCAATTTCCTTTTCTTGTTGATTGGTTTATCTCTTCTCCCGGACACATCAAGATCGCTACTCGCATCCGACAACACACCGTTTGCAGGACGTTTGAGTTGGTCCTTTCGCTTGATCCTCAGTCGAGGTTCAACAAGTGTGTCTTCCAACTCTCGGGCTGCAGCTCCTGCACCAACATTGTATGCATGATCATATTCGCTAGGGTCGCCAGTACAATCAAAAAGTGCTGAATCCGGCGGGGGAGAAGGTTGGAGCATAGACAGGAGGTCTTCGTCCACAGAAACGGGAAGCATTGGTGGAGGCGAGGGAGGGGGGGGAGGTATCCGGGCAATTCGTGACACATAATGTCGAGAGAGTGTCATCGCAGTATTAGAATTGCGCTCCTAAATAATTGTAGGCTAGAGACATAGCGAAATGACGAATAGGACTCACCAGAACGCTCGTCTCAAACCACGACTCGACCTGGCGCTGGCGTTTGTGGGTTTGGATGATATAGTCACTGAGTTCGCCAATCCACACTTCCTCGCAGTCTGACAGGTCTGAAGAAACAAAGCGACGGTCTTCATCAGTTTGAAGATGTTCGGAAACGGTCGGGAACGCATCAAGACTATCAGAAGGAGAGTTTTCTTGGCGGGGGGCCTTGGAGCGAGGGGGATTTCTTCGAAGTCCAGCCTAAATAAGCGTGTTTCATTTTCCTACAAAGGTGTGATTGATCGGAGAGAGGGGACATACGCGTCTTGAAACAGGAGGTTGGTAGTCCGGGTCGTCGTCTACCGCCTTCCTTCGTTTCTTGGAGGCATGATCAGAATCGTCGTCCTTGTAATAAGCGCCAGTCGAGCTCTCGTGCCCCTCGGAAGGACCAGAGGGCGCTGCGGGAATGTCATGCTGAGGATAGTAATTACCACCAGGACCCAGGGGGAAGATGTCACCCTGGACGTAGTTGCCTGAATAAGGGTCCCAACCACCCGTGCCACGATAAGGGAGGGGCTGGTAGGCAAATCCGCGAGGGGGTGGTGGATGGTCACCTAGGGGACTCTGGCTGTGGTGTTGTCGTAGATGGACAGGAGAGACAGGGACAGGATGGGAGGCGGAGGATATGTCCGGCACGGGTGTGTCGACAGTGGAGGTGCGGGAGAGTCCGGATTGGACGTTCCGGGGGGGAGGGGCAGGGTCATTGAGGATCCGGCTGAGCGACATGGCGGGGGCGACGGCGAGCTGGATGGCGAAAATGTGGGCGTCGGGGGACCAGGGAAAAGACGCGGTGGGCGATGGTCGGGACGGTGAAGAGTCGGCGCCGGGTGTCGGGGACGAACTTTTTGGGGCGGCGAGAAAAGGCTCGTCGATGTGGGAGACAACGGACTCGTTGCTGTCGTGGCTGTCGTGAAGACAAGAGACGGCGATGACTTTTCGTTGGATTTGGCTCGCATCGGTACACTTCCAAATTCGGTAACTCGGTCGACACCAAGTTGGCGGGAAAAAGAAAAGAAAAGAAAAGAAAACACAAGTATGGTTCCACCAGTGCTACACAACCGCTATCTAGTCCTCGTCTGGATATAACATCAGCTCTGGTCGCACTTTCTCGTCAAACTCCTCCGGTGTCAAATACCCAAGTGCCACTGTCGCCGCCTTCAGCGTCGTTCCCTCTTTGTGTGCTTTCTTGGCACACTTTGCGACGTCTGCATCTCGCTGGTTAGCAAACACGGAATGCAGTAATACATGGACGGGACACTCGCTGTCATAGCCCAGGTGCTTGTTGAGGATAGTGGCCAGCATCAAACTCTCGTTTAACAAGTAATTGATGCGTTTCTCGTTCGCCTCGATGCCGACCACACAGTTTTTCGTAAATGAGCGTGAGGCTGGACACGGATCATGGGTAATTAATTCAGTGAGAGACAGACGAACACTCACCATCAGAAAGGAGGCGGATGCTCTGGAGCACGTTCTTGATGATGACAGGCTTGAACACATTCAGCTAGACGAACCCGGTCAGTATCCAAATTCGCGGGGTCACTACACAGACGGGGGTACCTCAAATTGTCCATTGGCACCTGCCACACTCACAGTGGTCTGGTTACCCATAACCTGGGCGGCGACCATCGTGACTGCCTCACACTGTGTGGGGTTGACTTTGCCAGGCATGATGCTGCTACCTGGTTCGTTTTCAGGCAGACTCAATTCGCCAAACCCGCAGCGAGGACCAGAACCAAGGAAGCGAATGTCGTTGGCTATCTTCATTAAGGAACAAGCAATGACATTGAGGGCACCGTGAGCTTCGACAAGAGCATCATGACAAGCCAGAGCCTCAAACTGCGGTTGTGTCAAAACACACCCACACCACTCAGAGACCTGACCACTCGCCTTGTTGGGGGCGGTCTTAAACTCTAACCCAGTGATCTTTGAGATTTCGGCAGCAACCTTGACGTCGAAACCTTTTCTGGTGTTCAAGCCCTATTTGGGGCATTAAGGACAAAAAGGAGGTAACAAAGGCGAACACACGGTCCCAACCGCAGTCCCGCCTTGGGCAAGAAAACTTAAGCGAGGAATGACAGCCTTTACACGCTCGATTCCATTATCGATTTGTTGAACGTAGCCACTGAACTCTTGCCCAAGAGTCAAGGGAGTTGCATCCTGTGAGACCAAGTTAAGCTTGTTCTGTTCCAACAGGAAAATGCGCACACCTGCAAGTGTGTGCGGCCAATCTTGATTATGTGCTTGAAGGTATCTGCCTTGGCTTGAAGAGCGTCTCTAAGTTGAATAAGTGCAGGAAGCAAAGAGCGATGTATCTCTGTTACAACTGCAACGTGCATGGCCGTTGGGAAACTTGACGTACTCGGTGAGTGAGGGGAGAGGAAAAGAAGGGGATAACCTGCGTATCATTGCTGCTTTGACTCATGTTGACATGATCATTAGGATGTACTGGATTCTTTGAACCTAGGACGCCGCCAAGCAACTCTATGGCGCGATTGGAGATGACCTTGTTGTGGGGATTCGGAGGGATAATCGTGAGTAAAGACGAGAGGCTAGCTGACCTCGTTTACGTTCATGTTGGATTGGGTACCGCTTCCAGTCTGGAAAACAACGAGTGGGAAATGGTCGATGAGACTTCCGGAAATGACCTGTGAGCGAAAGTGAGGGACGAGATGAGGATGGGGAGGGGAGACATGCATCGTCTGCGGCCCTTTGTATGGCGTCACCAATCTGTGGATCCAGGCCATAGGTGACGTTGACAATGGAGGCAGCTTTCTTGAGCACACCGAATGCTTTGATCAACGGAGGTGGGAGTCTCTCCGCAGGACCGCCGATATCAAAGTTTTGGAGGGAACTACAGAGAGGGTGAGTAGGGACGGGGTGGTGGGAAGAGGACATGCCGTTGTGTCTGGGCACCCCAGTAACGATCCGTAGGGACTTGTATATCGCCAAAAGTGTCACGTTCTAGTCTGTGAGACTTGGAAGAGTGAGTGAGGGCAAGGCAGGACGGGAAAGTGTCTACCATGAGACGGGCCAAGTGATGGGAGCGAAGAGACTGGAGGGGAAAAGATAAGTGGTGGTGTTTAGTCGTCACGTGTTGTACGGTACAGACCGTAGGGACAGGAACGCGTTGGAGGAGGAGCGACATGGAGCGAGGAAGACCAAGAAAAAGCCCGTTCCGACATCCCCCATATAAACCCGGCCCGCTCGGCCCGCGTTACTCCGGCTTTAAACTCCGATCATGCCGAGTGATGTCGATCCGGCATATGCACGTGATAGTCTGTCTCTCGCTGCTACCATGTCCTCGCTCGCGTCCCAGCTTGTACTCCACCCGTATGTCTCCCGCTCTCTCAAGTATGCCGCGACAAACCTAGGCAGAGACAAGGTTTGTTCCACTAACTCAACTCAATATATTCACAGCCGCAGTTCTTCTAGCTTTATCGCACAGTACAGTATCTCTCCCGCTTCCTTGCTTGGTTCTTTCTCTCTCGCGGAAACAAACCAGAGGCAGCACGCTGGAATTCTCTCAAAAGCCATCTTGCACTCTGTCGAAAGCGTATGCGCGCACTAACGCACCCTGCTCCTCCCTCACCCCTTTCCAGTTATGCGTCTCGGAAAACCACTCGAACACCTACAAGCCGCCCTCCGTGCCGCACAATCCGCGTCGGAATTGGGTGAACAGCTCGCAACGATCGGTCGCCAGCTTGCATACTTTGGATATCTCTCTTATGATGCGATCGTCTGGGTCTGTCTGTTTTCTGCTTACTTACCTTGTCGACATACCCATGCCATCTCGCAGGCCAATGCCGTCAAGCTTATCAACCTCGAACACTCCACTTCTCAGAAATTCGTTGCCATCTCAAACCGGTTCTGGCTATCCGGCATTCTACTCAGCATGACGCGTGGTCTGCTCAAGGTCAGAATCATCCTCCTAACCTCATCTCTACCCATCATCCCACTCTAGGCTGGCCGACTTGCCCAAGAGGACAAAAAATTGCGTGCGTCCGAACCATGGGCCGAGAAAGATCTCGGCGATGTCGCACAGCGCGAGGCAAAACAAATTGCTCTCGAAAAGTAGGTGGATATTGATCCACACGCTGTCTCTCCCGTCCTCATCGCATCACAGAACACGTTCCGACACACGTTACCAGTTCATCGTCGACATCTTGGACATTTGGATACCGGCATCCAACCTAGGCCTTGTCAACCTCAATGATGGTATTGTAGGCGTCGCAGGGTGAGTTGCAAACCGTCATCTCCACTAATTTCAAGATGACCCTTCTTCAGATTCATGTCCTCTCTCATGGGAGTGCGCGGTCAGTGGGTAGCGGTGAACAATCCAACGTGAGGGCCGTTGCAAACATTAAAGAATCTGTTTACACACTTGCGAATTTAATCGACTTTTCTGTATCCAATGTAACACATCCGTTCTTTATTAATCGGTCCGACCAGAGACGCTTTGACGATGAGAAGTTGGCAAGGGGCCACTGTACAAAGGGGCGACATTCCGATCTCGTAGACGAAGATATTCCTTCCGCACTGTTTCCATTGCCTCTGGGCTGGTACTGGCAAATCAACCACGTCATTTGCATGCTGGATGATCTGACGCCGCACGGGACATACTATTGGAGCATGCACTCCTGTAGTGCCTTGTGTTTATCTCTACAAGCCCAAGCGACAGAAAGCGTCCGTCCTTGGGCACAGAGCGCAAATTCTTTGAGGACATCAAGCAAAATGAATCCAACCTGTTTGGTTAAAAGATTACCTTTGACTATCGGGTCACACTCCTTCAGGGCATGCGCCTTGGTAGTCTTCAGGAGAGTCTCCTCCTCCCTTCGAGAGAGGGCATTCATGAGCGCGGGGGAAGTTTGAATGGACAAGATGACTAAATCCAGTAGCCACTCCTTTAGTTAGCTCTCTTTGCCATGTCCCCGACGCTCAGACCCTTCTTCCGCCATCGTACAGTTCTTCAGACTCACGTCCGATGGTTGGCAACACCTTCGTCTATCGCCACTCCCAAAGCGAAATCCGGTTTCAGCCACCAGCTGGACAATGGCCCCTCTCTCGACGACTTCATATCCGGTGAACCAGTACGGAAAATAGTGCTAGGAAACACAAAGGGGCAAGCATCTCGTGATCCCTCCCGGGGTCGTGTAACCTAATATCCTCACCAGCCCCCGTCTCCCAGATTTTCTCAAGACTAAAATACCTTCTGGCGATGCGTTTCACAGAATCAAAAAGGATTTGAGAGGTCTTAACCTTCACACTGTCTGCGAGGAAGCACGTTGCCCAAACATTGGCGACTGTTGGGGAGGTAAGGAAGGGGTGTCGGATGAGGAAGGCCGACGGTCTGCCACTGCGACCATCATGGCAAGATCTCGCACAACCCTCTCTCCTGGCTCGCTGACTTGGCTATCAGCTCATGGGCGATACGTGTACCCGTGGTTGTCGATTCTGTTCCGTAAAGACCTCCCGAACACCACCTCCACTAGACCCTCACGAGCCAGAGAACACTGCCGAAGCTATTTCTAGATGGGGACTCGGGTATATTGTGTTGACAAGTGTGGATAGAGACGGTTCGTTGTTGAACTTGACTCTTTGAAGCGACTTGTTGACGTTCCTTTAGACCTCGCTGATGGAGGAGCTCATCATTTTGCGGAAACAATCAAGAAAATCAAGCAGAAGTGAGTCGTTCGACCCTCCGAAGCTGAAAACTACAACTCGGCTCCAGGGCTCCGAATATCCTTGTTGAAGCTTTGACAGGCGACTTTGCTGGGTCACTAGACCATGTTTCTGTCGTCGCCAAGTCGGGTTTGGATGTTTATGCGCACAACATTGAAACTGTCGAGGCGCTTACTCCTTACGTGAGAGATCGCAGGGCAACCTTCCGACAGAGCTTAAAGGTACTACAACACGCCAAGAGTGAAGGGGTGCGGATAACGAAAACAAGCATTATGCTTGGTGTTGGAGAGAACAAGGATCAAGTCACGGATGCCCTCCGAGGTCTGGATTTTTCGTCTTCGGTGTGATATTTCGTCTTGATGTCCATTTCAGAATTGCGCAAGATTGATGTTGATGTTGTGACCTTTGGGCAATATATGCGGCCAACGAAACGTCATATGAAAGTCAACCGGTATGTCGAACCCACCGAGTTCGACAGGTGGAAGCAAGTTGCAGAAGACATGGGCTTTCTGTACGTGGCCAGTGGTCCCTTGGTCCGCAGCAGCTATAAGGTAGGTTCCTAGCGATGGTTGATTCTGATCAATGACTGACCTGAGGCAGGCTGGAGAATATTTCATTGAGAATGTCTTAAAGGGCAAGGCAATGGAGAAGCGGACGAGAAGGCTCGTTGTGGATGAGGCAGCCGCTTCGCAGCTTTCTTCAATATAAACTTCCACCCTCAGTGTGATTTACTTATACATTATCACTCCGGGTGATACCTGGTAATATAGACTTGGCCGCTGCATACGTGCGAGCTCCATCAACGGTCGGCGTGCGGTTTTTCGGCGTTTCGACTGTTGAGTGATGACTGGCAAGCGAATGGCGATTGCCGAAATTGCAGGCTCTATCCGGTACGCCATCGCTGTCTGTGTCATTGACTGTCGGACGGTGTCAATATGGGTATCAAGGCAGCATACGTGACCTTGCTAACGAAAATCAGTTACCTGCCGGGTGTGTTGGTGCTAGAGTACACCCTTCGATCTGTGGGTGCCGCGTATCCATTGGTTGTGATGGCTACACCTGCTTTACCGCCAGAAGCTCGTGATGTCCTCGCAAGAAGGAGGATCAAGGTGACAGACATACAGTCTCTCCGACCCCGCCATGGTCTACACACCCTCTCAGCTCACGATGCTAGGTTCGCGGACACGTGGACGAAACTAAGGTGAGGCTGTTCAACATATTTTACCCCCGAATTTCTCAATGATTACCCAGGGCTTTTGAACTGACAGACTACGACGTAAGCAGAATACGTTGCTACACTTCCTCCCACGAACCAACCTTTGTCTAATAGCGCGTCGTCCTCCTAGATGCTGACATGATTGTGATGCGTGAAATGGACGAGTTGATGCATCTTACGCTTGCAGGGGACGAAATCGCGGCTGTCCATGTCTGTGCTTGCAATCCCCGAAGGTTGAAACATTATCCTGCTGATTGGTAAATAACGTTTGCGAAAATTCTGGTCAACTCGCTGATCTCAAGGAA
This sequence comes from Xerocomus amazonicus, assembly GCA_038089295.1. NCBI lineage: Eukaryota > Fungi > Basidiomycota > Agaricomycetes > Boletales > Boletaceae > Xerocomus > Xerocomus amazonicus. The sequence goes on from JBBPKO010000071.1 coordinate 62,046, forward strand.
GGGTGCCAGAGAACTGCGCGTACACACCATTGACCCATCCTACCGGTCTAACGGCCCCAACAAAGATCACAAGCGATAGCCCGCGGCCATACTCCCAGCTTAACTCTGGGCTTGTCGTACTGAATCCATCCGCCGAGCTCGCTAAGGCAGTTTATAACCATCTCGACAAGTCTCCCCTCGTTTCGACTTGGTCCTTCCCAGACCAGGATCTTCTGTCCGACCTTTTCAAAAGAAAATGGAAACCATTGCCTTGGTGCTACAATGCGCTCAAGACGCTGATGATAATCCACAAATCACTCTGGCGGGACGAGGAGATTAGGTGCCTTCATTACATTTTGGCCGACAAGCCTTGGCATGTGAGGGTGCCGAAAGAGGGAGGGGGGGATTACGATATGCTAAATCAATGGTGGTGGGATAGATTCGAGTTATTGGGTGGAGAGATGCGGGAAAGCGACGGGGAAGGCTGGAAGGTGATCACGGCAAATGTGGCACAAACATAATTTCGACACATATCTGGATGTATGTACGTCCAGTCACTTCGTCTGGCTATTGAGCCACATTACCGCACGTAGGATTTCTCCAACTCAGTCTGCATCACAATCTCCACGAAACGTACACCTCGTCAGTCCGGAATCTTATCCACCATCAATGAGAGTTGTACGCAAAACAAAGCACAGAGAGCACCTTTGTGTACAAGTACATTCGGAGATGGGTGTCCTTTCTCCCATCCGATGGCTCAAAAGACCGGCCTGAGCGATCATGATACCGTTGTCAATGCAAAATCTGGTGCAAATTTTAATCACCATCGGAAAGTCCAAGTCCAGTCGTACCGTTCATCTGTCGCAAGGACTGCAGCAGAACGATCCTTCGCCATGATCTGCATCATTTGTTGCAGTCGTTTGTTACCTCGAAAAAAAATGTAAACACGACTTGCAGGGCGAGAAATTTAAGACTTACTACCTACACCACCCACGATAAGGACTTCGTTGCCTCCAACATGAGCCAACGCTCGTTCAGTAATTTCTACCAGCATCGCAAACACAGTTTCTTGGAGAGAAAAGCACAAATCAGCAGGTGTGATAATGTCTTTTTCTTTCTCCTTGGGCTTCCCGGAAGGGCGAAAGCGCTTGTCCATAGTGTACGCTTCGATCGAGGTTAATATGCCCGAAAGACTAATATCCATGCCCTTGGTCGTGTATGGTAAGTGAACGAATCGCTTTCCCCTAACCACATGAGACCGACGGACAGAACCGATGCAGATGTTACGCACCTTTTGGCCTCTTGTTCGATGTTATAACCCGGGTTGGGGTCATTGCTGAGATTAATGATTCTTGCAAACCGGTCTAGGCAATTGCCCACGGCTATGTCCAGTGTTTCGCCAAAGATCCTATATCGATGTTGCGAATATGCGATCACCTGCGTGTTGCCGCCCGAGACGTAAAGTACGACTGGATTCTCGGCTTGGGTGATCACGCGGCCCATTTCAATATCTATGCGAAATCATGAAATGTTTGAATTCGTGCCATGGCAGGAGACATGGGGCCTCACGTCCGACGCAGTGGTTGACTGGTACGAGTGGTTTACGGAACAGGATGGCGAGCGTTCTGGCAACAAGTGCGACACTTTGTAGAGGAGCACCCATACCAGGGCCTTGAAAACAATAAAGTGTTCAGACTGACTATAACGAGGGTGCTGAAAGACATACCCTTTGTGTAACATATGCAGTCCAAGTCCTCCATCTTAGTCCTGGCTTCCTCGATCGCGTTCTTGATAACACTGAGAACCCACTCCCGGTGGTGCTGAGCGGTGTCTCGAGGTAGAAATCCTTCCCCTGGCGGTGTGATGTATGTATGTCGTATATTAGACAGCACTGTCGTATTGCCATTCGTCTCGTGCTTGATGATTCCCGCACCCAGCTTATTGGCTGAGCCTTCGAGGCCAAGTGCCAGGTATGGTCTGTCTACTGTAAATCAGGGCTTGGCAGGATAGATATAACATGATGATCTTAACCAGGGTAGTCGCATGGACCGCGTCGGTACCCCATAATGTTGAGGTATCAATCAAACTTGATGAATCCCTCAAGTGTTAGCTCATTCAGGTCGTTCACACACTGAGCAAAATAATAATTGCTCAAGCTCGGGCAGAACTTGAGAACATGCATCGCATTGAATGATCTATGGTAAATGAAGAAACCTAGCGAAAATCGTGCTCCCAAAAACAGCGAATGTTGGACCGCAAAAAAGTTTTAGAGCATGAATGTCAGAGGGTTTTCGAGATAACTTTTGAATGCTGATAGCCATCGTGCCCCTACTGCACCGTCGACAGTCCGATGGTCAGAGCTGAGAGTGACGTTCATCATATTGGCTGTCTTGAAACCGCGTTCTTCCTCGGGTGCAGGCACCAGTACAGGTTTAGTGGTACCAACGGCAAGAATGCAGGATTGGGGGGGATTAATGATAGCAGTGAAATGGTCAATGTCGAACATGCCGAGGTTGGACACGGTAAATGTGCCACCCTAACAAGGACATG
>JBBPKO010000071.1:68056-78312 GCA_038089295.1 Xerocomus amazonicus
AGTCGAATTCGCTTGCTCAAAGCGCTATGAATAGTCGTCGGCCACAGTCCCGCCTTTCTGGTGAAAGCCAGAGTACTACAGCTACTATAAGCACTATTCCCACACCATCTTCTCGCCCTACCACGCCAACATTCCTGCCACTGCCCACGTCGAGTCTCTACGGAAGTGGTGCCATCTCTGGAATTGGCTTGAAGCGCTCGACGGGGCCAAGTGTGGTCACCAAAGCCCAGCAGAAACGTGGTTCACTTGGGTCTGGCAACACTAGCTCGTTGATATCATCTGAAAATGAGATTCAAGCTCGTGAACGTCCGTCATCGTACAACAGCAAGGTGGACCGACAAACTGCCAAGGGTATACCACCATTATTTTCGCCTCCAGATCCAAATGTGGCAATCCGTACTTCTTCGAGGATACCCTCTTCCACAGCTTCGCCATCCGTTTTGACGCAAAGCAGAATTGGTCGGCCTGCAGGGGTGACAAGTGGACGCCGAAGCGTCGGTTTAGATCCTCATAGGGAAGACGACAATGGACTTCTTGGCCCCGATACGAAAAATAGGGGACGGTCTGGGAGTACAACGTTTAGCGTCGGACGCTAATTATGCAAGTCATGACTCATTTCTATCTCATGTGGTTGATTTTGCCCGCTATTCATAATGCTGTTCCAAGCAGTTTAGCTTTATTACGATCGATGCCATTTCGGTTCCACTATATCTTTGCATCTGGTCTCGAGGACCGATTTCAAAGTGATCTTTCCAGTGCATGCGGCATGCCAAGCATTCATTATTATGCCTTCGACGATTGTTTATGACGAATGTTAATACCTTTTGTTAATGACTCTTGTTTGATACTTTGTACCTGCTTTTCTTTTTCGTTGCATGATTACCGTAGTGCGTTGTTTTGCTTGTCTGTCTTGATCATCATGTCGTCCGCCGAAGCTGGGCCTTCTGCTAAGAGGTCTCTGAACCGACAAGAAATCCTCGAAGAAGATGAATACACAGCGGCGCTCTCGCACATCATTGCTCGCGATTTCTTCCCCTCTCTTGTCCATCTCGACGCGACCAACGGGTACCTCGATGCGCTCCACTCAAATGACCCCGACCGCATCCATGCTTCCGTGCGTCACCTTCAAGAGGTCGACTCAACGCCTGCCTATCCTTCCCGAAGACCCTGGCAGACACCTTCCGAGACGCCCTATGGCATCAGCCCTTCAGACACACCACTCCGCACACCCCGCGAGGTCGGCGAACCGTCAGCAAAGCGACCGCGGTACGATACAAACATGAGTCTTGACTCTTTCCAGGCAAGGTACACCTCAGAGGACAATGCGAGTTTTACCCAAATCATGCATGAGGAAAACAGACAGCGACGAGAGAAATGGGGCTGGGCTTGGGAAGCACAGACTAGGGTGGAAGAGCAGAGGGGCAAGATGTTGGAAGCCAGGGAGAGAATGCTGATAGAACAGCCCTCTGGCCCTGGGGTTCGTGAGCGAGTGGTGATCGGGGCACCAGCTGTTGCTGGGCTGATCACCGCAGGGGGAGACCCGGCGCCCCAGAACACGGTCACTCGCGCAGAAGCGGACAGCAAGGAAGAGGCGCTTATCGTCGTTAAAAAGGATACATGCGAGCCAGTGGTAGACGTGATGGCCCCGAAGAAGGATGCCCGGGCTGCTGGGGTCGATGCCTGGAAGTTCAAGGTCAGTGTTCTTCAAACTCTTATTGTCGTCTCCAGATGCATCTTCCTTGATAGACTCGAAACTCCCTCATGTTTCCGCCTGATGCCGATGTATCCCCCTACGATCCATCGACTTCTACTATCAGTGTCAAAGCGGACGTGATACCAAGACTTGTTAAGCATGGCAATACACGCCTGCCCGAACAAGACACTTCGGGAAATGCACGCGGCCTCTCCGCTCCTCCGAGTCCAACTCAGAGTCGAATAGGTGCTGCCATTGAGGGAACGCCATGTAAGTCCGTTCGCACGTTGTCCCTGTTTTAAGACTTACTCCCCGCAGATCGCCCAAAGTCGCCAACCGCGGGTAGCTTCTCGCTAGTCCCCAACGTTCCTTCACCTACTGCGGAACAGATGGGTTCAAAGGCCGTCAAGCAGCTCATGACATGGGGGACTTTGAATGCCACACCGCGAATTATATCCCAGTCGGATGATGTGTCAGAAGGGATGCCACCACCGAATACTTTCCAAATCTCAGCACCGTCAAATCGCGAGGTGTTGTCACACAGACTCTCAGCGAGCGCAGCAAAGAGTCTCCGTGCGAAGGCTGGCCTGTTCACTGGCTCGACACCGTTGCTTGGGCGTACCCCGTCACGCACTACCGCAACCGGATCGATGGCACCTCCCAATTGGACACCACGGAGAGCGGATGCCCCAGGTAATCTTACACCTGCAGCAAAGCGATTGTTGGACAGGACAACGTTGGGCACAGCTGCAGCCCGCCGATCTGACGCAATGGGCAAAACAACTAATTGGGGAGGTTCCAAGGAGAAGGATTTGAGTCGTGTACGGTGGACGCCAACACCGGTTACGCGCAGGGGGTGACACTGCCAGTAGTCAGACAACTACTACCCAAGCTCGGCTCTTTATGTGATCCATGCGAGTGACATTACGCCTGCATCTGGATGAATATACAGTGCTAGGTTTACAGACTAAACAGTGGAAATCTTTCGACGTTTTGTCTCTGGTAATGTCTCTCTGCCATTCTTGGTGACAGACGCCGAATTTGATGAGGGTGCGGACAATGGATCGCTTTTAAGCTTCCTCTTCACTATGACACCTTTGAGTGATTTCTTAACAGATGCTTCCTTCGCAGTCGATTTGGTCTGGTCGTTACCGCTAGGTTTAGGCGGGGCGGGAGGTTTCGAAACCAGGGGTGGGGGATTGTTCATAGCGTTTTCTCTTGCTGCAACCGCTCTGTGATGAACGTCAACATGGAGGCGTGTTCTCAAGTTGGAACGAGCGCACTTTCTGAAGTCTGAGAGCTCTTCGCCATCTTGAAGTCTGCGCAGCCGTTCCTCCTCTGCCTGCTTCTCCCGTATTGAATCAAGGAACATGATTTCGTCTTCTTCCAACGCACGGAACTGATTCGCTGCGTGAGCATTAGAACTGGTTAGACAAGACGGTGGCCCTGCAGGCGAGGTTACCTAGCTTCATCTTTTCTTCCCATTCTTCTTGCTTGGCTGCCTATGAGAAGCTGTCCGTGAGCCGTCATTGAGTGTATCGGACATCATACCCTGTTCGCAGCCAATTTCTGCAGCGGTCAGAATGACGAGCAGTATACACAATGAAACGGAGGGACTTACCTCTGCTAAACTCCGGCCATCGAAAGCGTCTTCGATGGGTTGGGAAGGAGGTGCTTGTCCTAGTCTGAGAGAGATGAGACGGGGGGCAGGTCATTCGGACGGTGGTAGCGAACCTTGCGTACGCAGCTTTCCACTGTTCTTCTCTTCGAGACCGCGCGGCCTCGATGTCAGTCTGAGACACGAACCTGGACGCGACACCGGTGACAGAGACGGTCGGGAGGCCTTCCTCCATATGTTGAACGTCGGGGTCGGAACTTGACAAACAGACGCTACCGAGCGACGACGATGCCAGCCTCGTCGTCAATCAGCAAGCCCGCCTCCTTGCCGTCCTTGTCCTCCTCGCACATCGCCCGTTCTTATAGCACTCGCACGCACCCCTTCACCGCACCATCCAACGCCAGAGCCGTCATCACAGCACCCCGTGCGTGACCCATACCAGTCACCTCATGCCCAACACTCATACTCACTTACCCCAGCCTGGGCCCAGGACGAGCCACCGTCACCTATTGACGATCAACCGGACGAACCCTCCGGTCGCAGAAGCACCCTCAACATCAATCCATCTATGCTCGCGTCAAGCTCTCGGTCTTCCATCGAGGGTCACACCCGCGGGAGTGATAATCGCTCGCGATGGTGGACTTTTGTGCGTCCGCGTGAAGGATTTGGGAAACACGATTGGCGGGGTGCGGTAGACATAACCGATCACAGAGCGGACGATCGACAGTCTCAGTACCTCGTCAGTTTGCCTGCCAGAGAGTCCGACGAATCACCTCTACCCCGGTCATCCGTCCCCCTCCCCGCTCCTTTTGGCTCCTCCAGGAACAAAATTCCGGACTGGGAATCCCCCAGGAGAGGCGGAGTGAGGCAGAGTGAGGCTCACAACAATTACGGTTACATAGCTGAAAGGCAGGACGCCGAGTCTGGCGAAAAGTCGGCACACCGTCGATCAAGGAAGAATCGCTTTAGAGCCTTCATTCTATCGAACATATACGTGCCCTTGGTGCGCTCTTGTCGTTCTCTTATACTGCCCAACCGTGTAAATAAGATCCCCACAGCTTTTCAGGTTCATAAACATCACGTTCACAACCTCTGCGTTGGCCGTAGCAATTCGTATAAGAATATGGGAGACAGACTATGGCGTGATGGGAGCGGTCGGAAGCTCCCCGTAAGCGCTTCTCTGAGCCCATGCCTCAGACAAATCTAATTCATTTGTTCTACAGCACGCTTGTAATCATCTTCGCGCCATTGACGCTCGTTCATGTCATGGTTGCCATCTATGTGAGACACACTTCCAGACACGTCACCGGTCTTCTTATTCCCTCTAGGTGGAGTATTTTGGTCGACCACTAGGACTGTGGCCTACTTCTGGTAAACTTGCCCATACGCTGTTGGAAGTGTGTTTTATCTGCGCCTGGTCCGCGGCCTTATCGCTCTGCTTTGACAATTACTTCACCTCCGGTATACCATGCGCGCCAGTCAGCACCATTGCTTGGTACAGCCAAATGCGCCGACCGTCGCTGGACGTGGGTCCGATTGGTGATGTTCTGTGCGACAGTCAGCTCGCGTTGATTTGCCTCGTCATGCTCGGTTTGATCATGTACTGCATCAACCTCGTCATCAGCCTGTTCAGAATATTCGAGAAGGTCAAGTATCATGCTGGTAGTACCCGGAGGTGGACAACATGAAGACTTCTTTCGCTCTCTTCTTCCCCCTCTGCTGTATAATCATCTACTACGACCACACCTTTTGTTTATTGCATCATCACCACGGACGTTGTCGAAATACGCTGCATTCGTTTTCGCTGGATGCGTGATACTGCACCGGAATGGCTGTATTGCGTTCGCACGCGCGACCATTGAGTGTACTGTACCGCTGCAGATGAGCACCACGTCCGAACACGATGAAGAGCGCGCGACGAGACCTCCGAAGCTGACGACCAGCGACTATGCATTCGGCATATGTCTTCTTCTCGTTGTCGTCCTTCTCTGGACTGCGTCCAATTTTGTGACACAAGTAGACATCCCAGCTAGCCAGTCGAGCACCACTGACAACCCTTCAGTATACGTTTCTGAGTGGTGGCTATCAGAAGCCTTTCATGTGCATTCCGGTTTTCCTCAAGCACTAGCAGGAATTGACAGAAGGACAGGATAACATATCTGAGCACGGCTTCCTTCACCCTTTACCTCTTGCCTGCTTCCTTGCGGAAGTCATTCCGAACTATCTCGTCTCGGAGAAGGGATGTTAGGTGGGCATACGGAAAGATTTGACATCCCACGAGCTCATGCCAGTATACCCTCAGCGACCAGTTATCATCTCAAGATGGTGACGAAAATGATTTTTCGGTCTGTTTTCCCCCACTGATTCCTGTTTTCTTTCCTCAAGTTTTACAGGTGCAATCGCACGAGGACAAGGATCGCCTCACGCCAGAGGAGACTGCAAAGCTTTCCCTTTATTTTTGTTTCCTCTGGTTCGCCGCTAATTGGACACTGAACGCTGCGCTCGCCTACACAAGTGTGGCGAGCGCAACTGTTTTGTCCAGTATGAGCTGTATGGATCTCCTTCTGCTAATTAGACAATGTCTGACACCCTCGTAGCCATATTTACCTTGGCAATCGGCCGTGTCTTCCGTGTAGAGACATCATCCATGATAAAGATTGGTGCAGTTTTGGCAAGGTATGTATCGTCAGCCATTTAGTCGCATTGCTCAACTCTCGAAACAAGCTTCGGCGGTGTTGTCTTGGTATCTCTTTCCGATTCGTCGTCTAGTTCAATACCTGTTTCAATCACCAACGCGCGGTCACCCAACTTCATTGCAGCTCTAGGAGACATCCTCGCCTTGCTTTCGGCTCTCTTTTACGCCATATACCTGATATTCCTAAAGGTTCAAATCAAGGAGGAGTCACGGATAGATATGCAGCTTTTCTTTGGTTATGTGGGTCTTTTCAATATTTTATTATGCTGGCCGGCTGCGTTTCTTTTGCACTGGCTCGGAGTGGAGTCTCTAGAGTTTCCCAACACCCAGGGAGCCGTCCTTTCCATTCTAATCAATGTAAGTATCTTATCAGGGTTGCTCTGTAGCGGTCGCTGACGGTGTCCAACAAATCCTCACCCGGTTGGTAGATGTTCATTACACTATCAAGTGATTACTTATATGTGATTGCGATGCTCAAAACCACGCCCCTCGTCGTTACCATAGGTCTTAGCCTCACCATACCTTTGGCGGTGGTTGGTGACTATTTCCTCGGCAAGCCTGCCACTTTCCAAGTGTTGATTGGCGCCACGCTTGTGGCGGGAGCATTTATTGTGGTTGGGATAGCGAACTCAAAACCTAGAGAGGGTGAGAGTCTGCCAGCTCGGGACTTGGCAGGGTAACGTAGTGGCCCTCGTGGACGTGTGACGATGCACATGGACACACTACAGCGATAATGTCATCTTGCAACAAATGGAACGTTGTTAAATTCTCTGCATTTTTGGTCCATTTGCTAGTGCCTGTAACTGTAATGCTGGCTGGCAAACCTTGCTAGCTCCTTCGGGAAGCGACTGTCTCTTAACATGGTACATCATGTCCGTCACGAATGTGCCAGCACACTCATTTTTATTTTAGCCTAGAGAACGCACGGCCCGGGTTACAGCTCATCAACCCTCTGCAAAGTTGTCCAAGCGTCAGTTCGCGATCCAAGAAAACGCCGCCGTGGAGGCAGTGGAAATCGGTGTCGCCAGCGCAGAGGTATCGGTAGGCAAAACTCACGACTATTGCGTTCGTGGCATAACTCCATTGCGCGCGCACTCCCCAGGGCCAGGATATTCTCGATTCGTTGAATACTATACCCGAATCGGTGAGCAAAAAGGAGAGACAACAGCTGAAGCACAAGGCTTTCATGGACCGTGCGTGCGAGAGCTGTAGAACGTGACTGAGTATCTTGAACTGAACTTGAACGGCTTCAGGAATTAAAGCGTGCAACACTCCTTATTCCAAGGTTCAAAGGCGACGTTTCAATCGGAAGAAGCGTGAACAACTAGGTGATGGTCTCGGCTCTATCGAAGCGGCCATAGCCATGCTGGACGAAAAGGAGATGACGCCAGCGCTGAAAGGGGTAGAACCAAGTGACGCTGTTGCAGAACGACAGTCGCAAAGGGAATCGACTACTGGGCGTATAGGCGAGGGCAAAAGCAATCCCCTTACCAAAGCACAGCGGAGACAGGCATTGTGAGTGGTAAACAATGGTATTTTTCATCCTAATCCAAACTCAAACCTTTCCAGAGCGATGGAGAGGTTCCGACAGCCACTCATCTTAGCGAGTTCCCGATATGCTGCGAACCCTTTTCAGACTATCCGCACACATGCACAAAATACACTGGATGGCCACATACCACCCGTCTGATCAGTTGCAGCTGCGAAATGGTGTTATTAATCGGAAACATATTAACAAGCTGTTACATAGAATGTTACAACAAGCCGCGTTGGTATCGTACGAATAAGATCCATACCTGTACGAGTATAAACACATTACCTCTCGGAGAGAATGTCCCCTGTTTCAGGCCGGTCAAACATCTGGGTCATCCCCTGTCCTGCTCATCCCAGCACTCCAAACAGTACTGCCACTTCCACCGGCGCTCCTCTTGCCCCTCCGGCTCCTCCATTCTTCACCCAAGTTTTTTCTGGGAATTAGCTCCGTGAAACCGCCTGCCGCTCCTTGGGCGATTTCATCGCTAAGGCTACGTTCGTGGGCATCCAGCGCTGCGAGCGTGTTTTCGGCTTCCGCCTGTTCCAGTGCTTGCTGTGTAAGTTCTGTCGGACCATTCCCGGAGATTCCCAGTCCGTAGCCGGTCTGGTGTTGCATGGACGTTCCGGAGTTCACGGAGGATGCATCAGAGTGACCTGTGGTTGAACGCGATCGGAAAATCGAGAAGCGACCTGGCACCGCAGTTTCTGGGGGACTGGCAGGGGAAGAATAACTTTTTTGCAGTGGCACAGCAGCAGGAGAACCAATCGAGCTGGCAGGTGACTGTGCTGGCATATCAATACCCATCAATTTCATCGTCGCGTGGAGGCGCTCGCGCTCGCGTCTGTCTTCTTCGTCTTCAAATGTTTCTAATTTGCGAGCTCCAGTGACCGAGGTAGAACCGGGCTTCAATGTTAAGGGTCGCAGGTTGTCTGTCTTTTTGTCACCTCCACCAAAAACGTTGAAGCTTTTCCAATCAAAAGACATTGAACGGCGTTGTGATCTGCGACCAGCCGAGTTGGATGAGTTAATGGGCGACGTTGCGGCTGTAGGCGGTTCCACAGGCGTGGTGGCAATAGGATTAGAGGATGCTCGTCCAAAGAATGTGGACTGAGGCCGCTGTTTGGCAGACGTTGTCGCCGTGGTGGTGTCTAGAGTCACAGGGGTTGCCTTTGGTTGCTTCTCGTAATCTACGGCAAGGACATGCTCGAAGCCTTCTTCTGCGATGATCCTGTCGATAATCTTTGATGCATACAGAGATAGTGCCTTGTTTGCATCCCTCAGGGATTTGACTTCTATACGCAATGCCTCTATATCGTTTGTGGACGAAAGTTGGTCGTGCGATTCCGAGGCGGAAGTCTTCTTCGCGTCTGTAGAACTTTTTTTCTTTCGACCCCGGGTCGTAAGAACGGAACGATCATCGACCGCCTCTCCCGAGAGGATATCCCTGTTTTCCGCACGACCCAATTCTGCTGCAAGGTCGAGACCAGGTCCTGTGATAGGGAGGTCTGCTAAGGATTCGCCTCTTGGAGGACGGGTGGGGGAGCGCGTCACAGACCCAGCCCGGCGGGCATGTCGTCCATAGGGGTGATGGGGTGAATCAGAGTGGTAGTCGGGCGTATGACCGAGGGCATCCTCTCCTGCCTCTTCCTCCACCCTATCGAGGTTGCTTCTAGCATTGCTTCTCAAAGAACCCACCTCGTTTTCGTCGGTCATCTCGTTCTCGTCGTTCTCGTCGTCTTCTATGCCTGGCACTAAGCTGAGTGGATCACCTACTTGCTTCATCAAGTCAAATTGTCCACTCAGCGTCTTTTCTCTGAGTAAAATCATGTAACTTTCGTTTTCTTCCTGCAGATGGTTGTTCACCCTTTTTAAGTCGACAAGTTGCGTCTGCAACAGTATTAAGGTGCTCTGCAAGGACGAATATGAAGTAGAGAGCGTTGAGAGTTCAAGACGGAGGGCCGTCATTTCAGGTGGTTCGTTGTCTGGGTCGTCGTGGAGGGGTTGTGCGGGAGGTGGAGTTGTCACGGGGGGCTCGGTTGGGGAATGGGATTGCTCCGGAGTGAGCTCAGGCTCGGTGTCGATAGTGCGGATCTGCTGTGCCTGCTTGCGGGCTTGGGAGAGGGACTGAATCCGGGACTTGAGATGCTGTTCGTTGTCGTAAAAGGCCTGACGCTCCGCTTCGAAAGTTGACGTCTGGAGAGGTGATGATTGAGTGGGACATCGATCGGGGGAGAAGGCAATGGGGATACCTGCTCGTTGTATCGTCTCTGGAGATCTCGCTTCTCCTTCTCTAGCTCGCGCACCTGCGTCCTCAGCTTTTCGGCGACTTCGATGCGAGCAACCATTTCATCCTCCATGCGGGCCTGATCAGCATAGAGGTCATTGAGCCGCCCTTCAGCCGCAGACAAGGAAGACGACAAGTTGTTGTTGTCGACGGTGAGGAGGGTGATGGTCTGGTCTTTGTTCTGCAGCTGGACCCAGAGCTAGGGGACGGTGAGCACGGGACGAGTGATGCAGCGGATCGGGGACATGCCTGTTCTTTCTGCTCTGTCTCATGTTTGAGCGAGGCGGAGAGTGCTTCACGCGACTCGGGGGATGAGTCGAGCGAGGCGGACGGCGGTCGCTTTATGGATGCGCGACGGGTGGTGACGGTGGCGGCGACGAGGGCGGGGGCGGGAGGGCGCGTCGGGCGTGGTCTTGCAGGGGCGGGGGGAGG
>JBBPKO010000072.1:8658-31866 GCA_038089295.1 Xerocomus amazonicus
CATTGCTGACTTTCATCGGCCATCACCAGCCAATTCCTCTTCTTGGCATGCACCTCACTGACCCCCACCCATTCCCTCGTCTCGCACCTGACTCACCTTGGCCAGAAAGCTTACATCTTCTCCTCGGCCGCTGTCCTCCATTCCCTTCCCCAACCAGATCGCTCATATCTGTCACACTAAAGTTTTCCCTCCAAAGAAGTCCTCGTCTTCTTCCATCCATTCAATGGGGGGGTCTCCCCCACTGCCGATAGATGAACGGTATCCTCGTCTTCCTTTAGGACCACTATCCCTCCCGGCCGAACCACCCGCTTCTGTCTCTACTGCCCCCCCTCTCACTGTAGGGGTCCTCACTGTCAATTCACTCATTGATGTTTCTTCGTCTGCCAGACCATCCTGTCTCACCAACACCATGACATTGGCACGCACCTCGGGTGTGCTGCTCTCCGGATGGTGGCTCATGAAATTCCACGCTCTCCGCACCACTCTCCCCCATGCCTCTGTTCCTCGTCGCCCCCATCTTGCCCCTTCCAGCATTGCGGCTATCCGTTCCATCCTTATCGGTTCCCCCTCCCCTTCATTGCTGGATACCCCGCTCACCCTTTTGCAGTCTCCCATCCTTTCCCCTCGCATCATGTCTCTCCCTTCATCGGTCGCCTCCTCGGTTGTGGCTACCCCGTTTCCCTCCTGCTGCCCTTCCCTGGTCCCGTCTTGTCAGTCCCCTCCGTTAAACCTTGTCGTCCCTCCCCACTTGTCTTGGGCCGATGATGTTGCCGATGACACCTTCCTCTCCAGCCCTCTTCCCTTCTCTGATGGGCCCCCTCTCCCTTTCCCTGAGGATGTGTTCGATGCCTACCTTGCTGATCTTGCGTCGTTCCCTGCCCCACCACCGTCCCCCTTTCCCAGCGATCTGTTCGAGTCGTACCTTGCCGATCTTGACCTCTGCCCCTGCTCTCATGAGGATCGCCGCCATGCCTTCCTCTTTTTCTCTTCTCTCCCCTTCTTGCCCGCCCCTTGCTCTTCCCCAGCCCTTTCGTTGTCCCCTCCTTTGTCCCCCCACCCTCTTCGCATTCTCGGCCTCTCCGCCGTCACCTCTCCGACCCCTCGTCGCATGCTCGGGATCTCCAGCCTGTGGTTCACAAACCTTCTGCTTCCTTCCCTGTGTGCCTCTCTGCCGCCGGTCCCCATCCTTGTTTGCCCGGCCTGGGTTCCCTCTCCCTCCGCTCGTCTCTCCCCCCTTCCATCTTCACCCTCATCTTCTGTGGGAGCTTTCTGATTTTTGTCCATCGTCGGTGCCTCCGGTCTTGGCTGGGGGGTATTTTCCCTTGAACTTGTTTTGTTACTCTCCTCTCAGTTATACAGAAAGAGCCCTCAGCATGGCGTAAAACTGCTTACAGTCCTAGAAAAATGAAGAATAACGAAGAAAAAGTCCTATAAAAAGAAGAATAATGAAGAAAACCCAGAGTCCACAATGACTATAAACTATTTCCCTCTTTCTTTAGGTTGTGAACGTCTGAAATGACGTTAAACTAGCAGGTGTTGTAGTATGGCGGGTCCGCAATGACCTTAAACTAGTTCCCCTCTAGGTTGTGGAGGTCCAGCATGACCTTAAACTGCGTTCTTCCCCCCTCCTGTCGTGGCACGACCGTCATGTCAATAAACTGTCACTCCCGGGTTGGAGCTCCCCATACCCCCGTTCACACCTAGAGTGAGCAGTTATAATACAAAATGAAATAACCAGAGGACCTGGGCAGGTCGCTAAACTGCCTCAGGCTTAGTTGCTCGTGTGGGTATGGTTAGCCCACGGTTCCCTCGTCGGAGGTCGAGCAAGGTCAGCAACCTTCGCTCAACCCCTCCACTTCCTTCTTCCCCCTCGTTCATCCCGGGCCTGGCAAGCCCATCTTGTATGACTTCTCCAGTAGGCCTTCCAGCACGAAGTAAAACTGCTCCCTCAACCCTCCCTTCTGGCCTTGAGGTATGGCCCAACAATCGCCTCTACCCCGGAATCCCCTCTTCCGGCCTCTTACACCCGTTCCTCTCTTCTTCCCCTGAATCGACGACTTCCGCTGATAGAAGCATGGCCCTCCTGATCTGCAGGATACCGGCCTTCCGCCTTGGCAAGTGGACCTTCTCTCAAGAACCCTGTCCTCTCCACCCCGGACCGCCATCTTGGCTTCTTCTGAATAGGCACTAGCTGCCTTCTTTTACTCACCCCTTACTTCTGACGTATAAAGGAACTCGCTCTATGCATTCATCGGCATCACCTCAGTTGTCATGTCTTCCCCTACAGACTCCTCCCCTGATGCCCACATCGCCCTCCTCAATCGTCACCTTCGCCCACGTCTCGTCAACGTTCCAGCATCCATCCCCCTCTCGCATCTAAACCTCTACAACTTCTTCCCCCCAATGAACAAAGTCCATCACCACGGTGTGACATGGCGTGTGCGCAGCTGTCCATGCTGCCTCGAAGTATTTTGGGCCAACTCCCCCCTTGCACTTGATGGTCTGTAGATGGACCACTTTTGTCCTCCCTTCTCTTGCCATATTCCGGAGCACCCCCACTGGATCATTTCTCCTCGTGCTTGGAGGCCGTCTCTTGTACTGACATCGGAGACTTCCCCTTTGGCCCGGAAAACCCTTATCCTCTGCCATCTTGCGGCAGCCGATATCCCTCCCCCTTCTATGCCATCTCTTTCCTTTTGCACCCTTCCTGACGACGACTTCATTGAGGAAGTCAAGGTCTTGGACCTCCTTGTCCCTTCCTCAGAAGATTCCCTCTAGAGTTTTAGGTTTTATTATAGAGTTATTCGAGCAGGTGCTTGAATTCTAAAGACGGAGCTAATGTTACATTTTTCTGTAGCTCTCCACCAAGTGATCATACTTGGTATGCTCTATCATCTAACGATCATCATCTACGCCCTCTTCTTCATACGCCCTACCCCGCTGGAAGTCACTTATACCATCCTGGCCGTACCTATTATCCATTTGGCAGTCCTTATGGCAGGACCCCTATGTACCACCTCCTATTTCCCTCGTGTGTACCTCACATCCTGGATCCCGGACCGGTAAGCCCTTGCCCCATGTCCATTTGTAGTATTACCCCTTCACTCTGGCTATACCCCTTTTTCTCTGTTCCGCCATGGGCCATTCCTGTTCCATTCCCGAATGCTTCTCTTCTGCGCAGCATGCTTCTTCATGCTTCTCCACTGCGCAGCTTTGCTTCCATTCTTCTGCAGCATGCTTCCCTCCTCCGCCGTTCCACATGCCTACATTTCTCTTCCTTCCTACGGATGACCGTTCCCGTACATACCCTTGACCCAGGGTAATGGTAGTTACCATATATGTAGATACATAGCATGGTCTGTGCACCATGACTAGTAGTATAAGTACATAGGTACTTGAGGGGATGTCCCTCATCTCGATTCTCACAGCTACAGGGCTAGGCTTAGGCACCTAGCTAAATACTAGCTTCTCTTTACTTGTTCCCTTGGATCCTGTCGACTACGACCTCCATCCCGGAACATCCCTCTGAGATCCCCTCCCAAATACACCATTGAAGGTCTCTGGACACCAGGATATAGCTAAGTAGTATCCAAGACGATCATCGTTGATGTCTTTCTGTTCAAGAGAACTAGACTCGTAACAATCATCACCAAGAAACTAACCCAGACAATGATGATCTATATGAACTAACCCCCTTATCTGCTGAAGACTATATCAAACATGACAAGGATTGGGCATGTAAGTATTGAACTAGGTGGTTCAATTCTAAAGCCAGACCTTATGTTATGATTTTTCCTTTCTTTCTTTCCTTCTTTCCTTGTCCTATATGACATTTTCACAATAGTTCCTTGAGCACAGACAATATTCCCTTTCTAGGTAGTTCTTACTTAACTGCCTCATGTTCCTCATCCCCACAACTTCTTCTTCCTTGACCCCAACAGATCATTCCACAGTAGGCTTACTCAGCCCACAGTAGTTGAGTCAGCATGGTCAATGCACTAAGGAAGGAGTATATAACCATCACCCTTGTATAGTAGTCAGTAAGCTAGTTCTATGCAATCCAATACAGTTCTAGTCTTGTCCTCATAGCGAGATCTTCCTTTCACTAAAGAGTATCTTTGTCCTTTTCAACCCTACAGTTGTAGAAGATGTAAGAAGTGTAACAGAAATGCTCTCCATGTTATCAAAACTCCTCAGAACAACAAGAGTTAGTTTATCTCCCCTCAGGCTATCTGATGTTGTTTTAGAAAGGCCAGTAAAGAGTCTATGGTGAAGAGAAAATGCTTTCCTCTTTTCAAGTCTCATAAGACAACTATAATAAACTTTGCTTTACAGCCACCAGAGCTCTTTGGTAAGTTGGGACAGTGTTTATCACATATTTTATGAATTGTAGAGTGGCCAAAACTAGTAGAAGCTTGGATTTCATAAGTGAAATAGCCTAATTCTAAGAAAGTGATTATTTGATTGGTTTAATTAGTGGAGAGTGACTTCAAGATGATGAGTGTGAGGAAAATGGAGGTATTTTGATTTGTTTACATCATATTGAACTATTATGTGACTCAATGCTTAGTAATAGTATGCTGTATTACTTGATTTTGATATTTTTATATATTAGCAACAAAACTGTCCCAATGAGTAGTCTGGGCAAATATACTGTATGTATAGAGTAGAATTCAGATGGAATAAGAGAAGATAATAGTTAGAGAGTGTCAATGGTTGATTTTAGAGCATGCCCAGGGGATTGGAGTGGTGCTCAAGACAAAAGGAGACCCTATCAAGTACTAAAATACCCTTAAAAAGAAAAGTACAAAAACTAGCCCAATGGGGCCTTCATTTTGGTAATGGCCATCAAATTACATGACCCAAGGGGTGATTATGTAGCCAAGAGTCCATACTATATTTGGTTCCACTAAAGCTAAGTGAGATTCCTACAGGTCATTGCAGAGTGCTTCATGTACTATAATAGTATGGAGTCACTGTAGATAGTTGCTGAGATGTATTGCAGGCCCATCCTTGCAATACCTTGGCCACTTGGCTACTGAGCAATCGGCATGTTTAGTGTAGGGCTTTTACTACAAATTAGGCATGATGCCAATGGGAGAGAGTTAATTGCTTGACTGTAGCAAAAATGCCTCCATAATAGTGCCTAAAGTACCTGTTGGCCTTATACATTATGCAATATGTGATTTTTCACTCAATTTCACTGGGCTCAACTCAGGACTAGCCAAAACATTTTTAGCTTACATATGCAATACAAGTACTGTGCATCTACTGTGCATTTTTTGATTGACATGCACCATTGTCATTTGACAAGCAAATGTTGAAAAGTTTCCTTGGTAATGTGTGCACGAGGCGAGAGGCGGCAAGGGAATTTGAGTGGGTGGCTAGGAAAAAATCAACAGAAAGCACGAAGAAATTGACGCAGACAGACTGTGTCAGTCCAGTTGTGTACGTTGGATTGCAAGGGACATCTTCCCCATTCTCGTTCTGAGCGAGATTGAAGTCGAGTGTAGCCAGCATCGTTGCGATAGAACTCCAGACGGACGCGTCTGCGGTATGTCGACCTATGCGAGTAGGGGCATGTCGTCACACACTTTTGAAAATGCGTCACGACCTACCTGGGCACACACGCCTTCCGAATCCAAATACGACATTGCCAGGGTTGTCTTCGATCAATACGCCGTGCTCATCCAAAAACCGTTCTGGGATGAATGCCTCTGGGTTAGAATATTTATCCCCGTCATGCAACACTCCCCTGTGTTCCATCTTTAAAGAATTACATGGTCACGGCTACCCGCTACCCACCAAATATTTGCGACGACACTTGCCCCTGTTCAAAACATCAATGAAAGATAGCCTTCCCTAACAAGCAAACTTGCCTTTGGGGATATAGTAACCCTTGTAGATGTCGCTCTTGGAGGTGGCATGTGGAACCCCTTGGGACATTCAGATTGATTTATGAAAGAACAAAAAAGAAACTCGCACCTAGGGGAACCACCGGTCTCAATCTGTACGATTCTCGCACAATCGCATCGACATATGGCAGTGACGGCCTATCATCAAACTCGGGGAGTCTGTCAATCCCAAGTACAGAATCGATCTCTGCCTGAGCATGTTTCCACACGCGAGGGTTCTCAACCATCGCAAGCGTGAATGTCATCAATACAGATGACGTCTGTGTTGTGGATGAGCGGGTTATCACTTATGGAACATGAATTACAAACTGTCTCTGTCGATCCTAGTATAGATCACAGTAAGACACTATCGTCGTGAAACACGGACAAGATCTCACCGATGAAGGAAGTCATGGACGCATGCTTGAGAGCCAGCTCGTATTCAGCACGGTACGAGTGGTCTAATTTCCCCATACGGATGATGTGGTCGGATACCATCGTATCGTTTGCATAATTCGGGGATTCCTGCAGCAAGAGTCACATTCGTGTTCTTTTTCTCAATACAAAAGCTCACCATGCGTTTCTCGACATACTGATAGGACGTCTCCATCGCATGATCCCCCAACACAGTAGATTCTCTTGCTTCACGTTTGATCGAGGAACCAGGAAACCAATCTGGAACATATAGTACTAAAAACAATTAAGCAAACAGAACTTTAGGTTGTCGACACCTACAGAACGGGAAAATCTTGAGAAGGATTGCCCTCTCGTTTGTCAATGCTGGCATGGATGCTTGAATGAAATTTTCCATAGTCGACACCAAAGGGTCATTCCGAGGCTTTGGGTCGTAATCAAACACGCTGGACATTACTACGGAAGCGGAAAACCTGGAGGGAGCAATGTCATTGTACAAACAAGCACATTGGCCAAAGTCCGCACGTGGAATAATGAAACGCATATTCATCAGGGTTTTCGATAATGTTCAGAATCATCTGGCGGGCCCTTTGGAGTTGCATTGGACGGAAGGAAAGGGCTGCTTCTGCATGGAAAGTCTGGTGGAATATTCGCCGACACAATCTCCAATGTTCGCCATATGGCGAGAAAGCAAAATTACAAACATGCCCATACCTGTTGAGAATTAGCCAAATATCCAGACGGAACTCTGAATTCCGGCTCACGGCTCGACAGTTGGAATGAATGGACGATCAGAGTATACATGCGATCGTTTTTCTAGTAACTCTATCGCATCCGAAAGCGAGTTCAACACGATCACATCCACATCCAGAAGTCGAATGTACATAACATCCCCTGCAACCCGTAAGAGCCGCCGGAAGTTACAACCTTACCACGTACTCACCGTACTTCGCTCTCAGTCTGGTGTATGTCAACCAGGGTTCTTTGGAGTTGATAGAAAGCACATTCCCCACCAACGGAAGCCCAATAGGCCCAGGAGGCAAAGGATATCCCTTCCTCTCAGCGGAATTATGGGCAAGCCATCGAAATGTACCCAAGATCACGACCGCGGGAACGACCAGCAGCGCAAAAGTAGACCAGTCCATCATAGTCTGAGAGGGGTCGAACACACACGAGACTTTCCCAACCGTCAGACCGTATTAAATACCCCCCAAGACTGTGTGACCATGGCTAACGTTTGACACGACAGGGCTGCCCCATGACCCACCGTATCTCACCGTACTTCGCCCCTGAGAATCAATCTGTTTATAGGTCGAGGTGGCTGGTCTTGGCTAGTTTGGGTGCCTCGTTCGCCGCCTCCTGTCATTCTTCCTCACGACGTAAGTGTCGGCGTAATAAATGGCTTACTTTTGACTGTGAAGAAAGATTAGTCCCACCCAGGGAAGTATAGAAGTGGTCGACGCCTGACCGATGTTTTAGTGTGTGATGATCGACTGACCCTCGACTCCACGAGCGGTTCTATAATGCGGCATCACTATGTACCGTGATTAGTTCAGCCTGAACAATGGCAAAGACTCCCCGACAAAAAGTTTCTATAAAAACAGGGTTATCTTCGCGCGAAGATTGTTGTTGGTTGGAAATTCAAGCGCTCGCGCAGCCACGACCGGCTTCGGACCGGAGTTACTACCGGAGCGCGCGTGCACCAAAGCGCCACAATTGCACGCCGACGTCATATGGTAGCATCATTACCACGTATGCGTTTCTTTTATTCGTATAGCACCGTTTTCCTGGTATTCAGATGGCTTTCAGTCCGAATATCACGCTCCAGGTAGTACTTTTCTTTCGTATATAAGATGTATTGTTCACACTCGAACACCTCAGTCCGTCGCATCACGCGCACGACTGATTTCGTATCTAGCCGCGCGTTTCCCGATCGAGTCCTATTTTCCCACAAAGATTGCCAACGTGAAAGTGACGACCTGCATGCACAGATTCATACGGCAGTTTTTGTTGCTTTTGACATTGCTATACAATTCGACAACGTTTGGTCAAATAGTAGAGGTGTTCACAGTTTTCCAACTTTTCCAAAATTAATGAACTGTCGCAATCTCCGATCAAATCAATTCCGCCGCTACAGCCTTAGGGGCGGATTATGTAAAATTTGGTTATCCAAAACGGGACAACCTCACCTTGAATTTTCCAGTATAAAATAAATAATAATCTGAGATTTGGAGCCTACCATCTGAAGTTTAGCGGGCGAATTGAGGAGTTCATGTATTATCACCTCACCTCTTAAATCTCAATTAAATCTCACGTGCTGTTGTCACGACACGGGTCCGACAATTTAAGCTAAGGGAGGTTAAATGTCGTGTGTCTGGAAGCCCACCGTGGTTAATGGCGGGAACACTGAGGGATCGGGCGGGAAAGAACTTGACCACGATCTATTGGGCGACTGCGAGGTGTGAAGACAAGGGGCGATAACTTGACCACGATCTATACGACGACGGCGAGGTGCGAAGACAAGGGGCGACTATGCTACATCTACAATGATCTATACGACGACGGCGAGGTGCGAAGACAAGGGGCGACTATGCTACATCTACGCGGTGCGGCGAGATATATACCAGAGTGCACGTGATGTGTATGCCAATGGGCTTACAGTGTCCGTGCAAGGATGTGATTTTTCAGTTTGCTATTTACGGGGCGACAGTTCTCAGGAAACAATATGATGGCGGAAACTTAGAATACAGTCAGAAGTACTGTTGTGTAGTTGATACGGATCCAACGATGAGCTTGAAAACTTGAAGTTCACTAGACTTGTGAAAATTTGATTTAGGACGACACTTGACTTAAATTGTCGGATCTACAATAAAACTCGTCATATACTACAGGACAATATTTTGCCTGAATTCTAGGTCTCCGCCACTATATTTTTTCCTGAGAAGAAACACTGTCACCTCATAAATAACAAACTAAGTTTCGTTCGTTTTGGACGACATCTAAGCTCAGCTTTAATTGTCGGATCCGTAAAAGTCCAACCGCCAATATTGAAGCTTTCTTGAAAAAAATTTGCATGAGTCGCAACTGACTTCTAAGCTCGAGGGCGCGAGGTGTTCCAGGTGCCGCCGTTTTGATCCATTTCACGTCATTCAGCAGAATAAACTTGCAGCCTTCCGCTGGAGTGCGAACTTTTCGTATCTGATTATCCATTCCCATCGCAGGCATAGTCAGCAACGACCGATTCGGTTCCAGGCACTCGCAGCTCCAGTCTGTTCACAGTAAGGGAACCTTCTATCCGCGTGACCTCGCGACCTAATGATGAGAATAGAAATCGAGATCGTGGCTCACATGAGACCTAAAGTATTCCCCGTGTGTCAGCTTGGGCGCAGCAGGCTGTCACTGCGAATATAAACCGACGGCAGTGCTTGCACCAGTTTCATACATTCCTTCTCCGCAAACTACCAGTCTATGAAGATGCTCCTCGTGTTCAGTGCCTCTGACTACACGAACACTGATATCTTTGATGAAAAGGGTCGCGTCCTCTACTCCGTGTCTACCCCTAGCACGGCTAAACGAATAACGACAATCACCAAATATCGCTGGAGTGGTCCAAGTAGTGTCTCGGAAACAATGGCTACGATCGAGTGGCATGTACTGAAAGAGACGCTCTTTCGATTCAATGGGGACGAAATCAAAGCGGATGTCATGCTCGGGAAGCGAAGGTGGAGCACGTACGTACGCCTCGCAGAGTTCTCTGTTGAGGTAATTGACAAATGAACTGGAAAAGTGGGCGCTACTTTGAGGGACCTGATAAGCGTTCCTACAAGTGGAAACTTGAACCTACACACTGTTGGGTATGTTGCATGTTTCTTGTGGCTCCTCTCCTGGGTTGCTAGTGTACCAAGTGGATTGTGACAATGCTCGACTTGGCGCCATTCTGAACTGAACCTTCTTACTTCGCAGATGAAGCTAGCGGAATCGAGCACTGCGCTAGCAAGGTTCCACAAGAAGAATTTTGGGATAAGAAGACAACTACATCCACCCTACCTCGACATTTCTCCAACAGTACCGCTGCGCATGTTGGACCACGTCATACTAACGTTTATCTACGTCGAGTCGTTGCGTCGAGAGCGCCATTGATCGGACATGATCATCTAGTCACAGTCACTTTTACGAACGCCGTTAATTCAGCGTGGGCCACAGTATTCCGAGTAGCCAGTGGACGACAATATTGTGGTTATCACTATGCGAATGCTACTCTGTAAGTTGTCAGGGTGCCATTGGGGGAGACGGCGAAGATGGCCGCCGGTCTGATCAAAGGCTGTACGTGTTTGTGGTGCAACTCCATTTATTCAACGAGGTTTGACATGTGCCGGACGGGAGTGCCCGGAAGAGCGCTTTCGACAAACGGTCAGCTGCGTCGGACCCGAGCTTGCTGGTAGTTTAGGAACAAGCAAGCCCAGGCCGATTACGGCAATTCCATGGGCTCCAGAATAAGGTGTATTAAGGGGGGGGAACCGCCAAAAGTGACACCAAGGGAGTCATAGTCGAGCCAACGACTTGTGAATCGCATTCACTCCAGGAATCCTTTCATGACAAACTGGCATTCTCAACGCTTATACACAGTACTCTATGTAATCGGCCGTCGCCTCATACATAATATTCACTTCTCTGCTCGTTGCTTCCACTGAGCCGCTAGAG
Source organism: Xerocomus amazonicus (assembly GCA_038089295.1). Classification (NCBI taxonomy): domain Eukaryota; kingdom Fungi; phylum Basidiomycota; class Agaricomycetes; order Boletales; family Boletaceae; genus Xerocomus; species Xerocomus amazonicus. Next base: position 19,668 of record JBBPKO010000072.1, read on the forward strand.
TTGCTGCACAAGAGATCAACTGCCCGATCGCCACCAGCTACTCGCCTTCTGCCAACCGCCGGGATGCGCCTCATACTCAGCACCACAGACTACATGAACACAGATATCACAGACGAGCGGGGCTTCGTTCACTATACGATCACTACACCCCCGGGAGCCAAGAAGATGACGACGATCACCAAGTACCGCTGGAGTGGCCAAAGTAGCGTTTCAGAGACGATGGGTGTCATCGAGTGGCATCGGTTGAGAGAGACGCTGTTCAGATTCGATGGTGAGGTGATACCCGCAGATGTGATGCTCGAAAAGCGTCCCTGGAACACGTGAGATGATTCCTTCTGACGATACACTGCAATGTTGATGTGTATCGGTGGTGCCTGGGGGATCCTTGAACGTTGGCAGGGGTCGATATTTCATTGGCCCTAATCGGCAAGCGTACAAGTGGAAGCTCGAATCAACGCACTGTTGGGTAAGTTCCGTGCAAAAAGATCACAAGCATTGGTGCTGGATACGCTTACACAATAGATGAAACCAATCGATTCGGATATAGAGCTCGTTCGATTTCACGAGAAAAACTTTGGGATTTTAAAGGAATCCCATCCAGCTTACCTCAATGTTTCTCCCAAGGTGGTTCCGATGTTGGATCATGTTATTCTCACGTTTGTCTACGTAGAGTCATTGCGACAGGAGCATAACGGCAACCTGCGCAGGACGCACCTGCCGTCACTCCAAGGTCACGACTACGATAAGTAATGTGCATGATGCAATAGATTGACTTCGTAGTAGCACGATATGGACAGCTCAAAACCTGTATTTAAATCGAGTATGTTTCCGCTGCCTGATCGGATTAATCCATGACATGGATGACAGCGGCGGTTCCCACTGGAGGTAAAAGGCACCGTGCAACTCAAACGGACGTGAGACCTTTTAACAATCGTGTCGTAAGAGAGGCTCACTGGTGCTCAGCACGATCTTCGTCGTCAGCTGCAATTAATTCCCATCCATATAATAAATCGAATAAAAGATAAAAACAATTACATAAATGTCAACTACAAATGTGGGCATAACCAATAGAATCGCCGCTTCAAAGCCACGTCTTGCATTGCACCGCGACGGTCAAAACTCTCCCTTTTCCTGCTTCAAGCGTTTTGGTACTGGTTTACTTTACTGCTCATCTAGTCCATCTCCAACATGTCCCACTGGGGCCAGCCCGGATTTCAGTATCCTATCCAAACGGGTTTTCCTGGTGCGCATCCAGCACAATCCCACCAACAATTTCAGCCTGGACAGCAATTGAACACGAATCCTTCGTTTCAGCAGCCACAGACTGGCTTTGGTGCCCAACCGGGCATGCCAGGTTTTGGCGCAGGGATTGGCAGTCTTCCTTCGCAACAAACCGGGTTTCCTGGTGCGCGTCCCCAAGGACTTCAGCAAACTGGGTTTCCGGCTGCGCAGGGTGTTAGTACAAGCTTCTTGCAAGCACAGCCTACGGGCTTCCCGGGAATGCAATCCACTTTCCAGCAACAACCCCCACCACCGCCCGTTCCGCCTCTTCCCGCCTCTTATCAGCAAAAAGTACAACCGCCCCTGCCCCCTGTCCCTCAACCACAAGCCACCTTTTTGAATGCAAATCAAAGTCGCCTGGGTGGACTATCTGGGCCTTCCTTTGCAACTACAAGTTTGCTCGCGCAGCCGACGGGTATTGGACTCCTGTCACAACTTACAGGCTTTGCGGGGCGTGTCTCAGCTCCATTGGTGCCTCAAGTCACCGGTTTCGTTGACCCGCGGCTTCAAATGATGTCAAGTTCTTTCATGCCTGCTAATGTGTCTGCTCCATATACTTCCGGGGGAGTGCCACAGCTTGCACCACCACCGCAGCAGCAACTCGGCGGTTTGTCGTTGCAGCAGAGTTTCCAGCAGCATAATCAAGCACACGGAAAAGGGATCGCGCCTAAATTGCCATGGACGTTGAGCAAGACAGAGAAGAAAGAATACGATCAGATCTTCAGAGCTTGGGACGCTCAAGGGACGGGTTTTATTAGCGGTCAAACCGCGTTGGAGGTGTTCGGACAAAGTGGCTTGGATAGAAATGACCTTGCGAGGATCTGGTCGGTTCCCCTTTTGCGAAACTTCAACGCTGACGAATATTATTAACATCGCCGCAGGACACTTGCTGATGCCGATAATCGGGGTAAATTGAATTTGGCAGAGTTCCATGTTGCCATGGGTCTGATTTACCGACGTACGTAGATTAATCATTCACGGGCTTTCTTAAATCGGTACTTATTAATATTATCAGGGCTAAACGGAAACGATATCCCGGACGAACTTCCGGCCGAGCTTGTCCCGCCTTCTTCTCGCGATCTCGATACCTCGGTCAATTTCCTCAAAGACATTCTTAAAAACGATACTCGCGCACGCTCTCCATCAGGTTTTGATACTCCAGTTTCTCGCCTTAAAGAGCGCTCTTTCACATCTTCGTCCTCTTTTACACAGCAAGGCGGGAGGCAAGATGCGACCGTTTACAAACACGAAGATATCGAGCCTCCCGGTGGTTTTTATCAGCCCAGAAATCGTCATGTGGACCGGAGCGCCGTTCGGTCGCGCGGCAATGATTCGGGCTCTGCGACGTCGGATTTGTCCTCCATCAAGAGGCAGCTGTTGAATACGCAGAAAATGCTAGACGATACATTAGCGAACGAGCGCTCGTCTGATGCCCTGGACAGGGAACTTGAAGACGTACGGTATAGGATCACAAGACTGCAAGAGGATCTTGAGTACGTTTCAAGAGGTCCGAGAACGACCGCCAAGGATGAAGAGAGAAGGCGTCTTGAGAGAGAACTCGTGAGATTGGTGCACGAGGAAGTGCCAGAGCTCGAGAAGAAGGTGGAAGACAGAGAGGCTAAGAGGGAGAGGGAGAAACGGGAATGGGCACGTGATCGAGATCGCAGGAATGAGCGGCCCGGGCGGTTTGGAGGTGAGGATAGTGGCAGATACTCACCGGCGGCACGATACAGAGAGGATGAGCGACGACCACGCTCTCGGGGTGCTTCAAGTTACGATCGAGGCGATAAAGATTACGATCGTGATCGATCTTACAAAGACGACGATGGAGACCGCGGTTGGGGCGGTAAGGATGAACGCGAACGCGAACGGGACCAGGATCGTGTGCTGTCTACCATGACACGCTCCCCTCCCCCCCCCCCCCCCCCCCCCCCCCCCCCCCGCCCCCCCCCCCCCCCCCCCCCCCTTCCCCCCCCCCCCCCACCCCCCCTCCCCCTCCCCCACCTCCCGCCAGCAGCTCCAGCCAGCAACCACCTTCGGTTACCCCTGTCCGTTCTCCTGCGCCTCTGGTGAAAAACATGACTCCGGAAGAGCGGCAAGCTTATGTCCGTGCTGAGGCTCAACGTCGCTTGGAGGCGCGCAAGCAAGCTCTCGGTGTCGTTGCCCCTTCTGCCGTTATTTCATCTCCGTCACTGGACACCACCATCGAAGACCGTCTCGCTCAAGAAAAGAAAGAAGCTGAAGAAAAAGTTCGCGAAGCCGAGAGGCAGGCAGAGGAGCGTGAAAAGCAAAGAAGGGAAAAACTTGAAGCCGAAAAGGCGTTGAAGGGAGGGAAAGCCGTTTCACCAACATCTACAACGACGGCTGCCCCGCCAGCACCGGTACCAGCGCCAGTCATGAAGGTTGCCCCGCCTAAACCTAAACCTCGTGCGCCTGCTCCACCGCCACCTCGTAAGGGAGCCGCTCCTCGCCCCCCGGCTGCTCCCACCCCGGCTCAAGCCCCAACCCCCACGGTGCCCCCTCCTACGCCTCTGTATACTGTATCACCGCCCGCCCCTCCCCTGGCTCCCGTCGTGCTCGAGGAAGACCCCGAAGATGCCGCCCTCAGAGCGCGCGAGGATGCATTACGTAAGAGGCGCGAAGAGCATGCAGCCCTCCTTCGCAGGCTTGAGGAAGAGGAGGAAGAAGCGCGGAAAGCTGAGGCAGCCTACCGGGAGCGTAGAAACCAGCTTCTAACAACCAAAGCTTCTCCAATAGTCAGTACAACCTCGACTGCAGCAAATCCCCCAGCTCCCCCTCCTCCTCCCCCTCCCCCTTCTGCACCCCCAGCACCTCCTGTTTTGTCCCCACCCGCGCAGGCAGCGGAGCCCGCCGAGGTGGCGCCTCCCGCACCCGCACCACCCCCGCCGCCCCCGCCACCTCCAGTTCAACCCGCCTCAGCGCCTGTTACTGATAAACCAAGCAACAACCCCTTTAGTCGGTTAATGAAGGAAGGGGGAAGCTCCTCTTCTGCTCCACCGGCAGCGGCTGCGACGAATGGAAGTAGCAACCCTTTCTTCCGCTCCCAGACTGCCCCACCAGCGCCGCCACCTCCTAAGAGTCCGGGCATTCCACCCCCAGCTAAATCGGCATATCACACTGCTCCAAAGGATAGCGATGATGACTGGGACGATGTCATGGAGAAAGATGAAGATGATAGCAGTGATGGAGAACTTGGGACGAGAGACACACGCATGGGCCTTGCACAGCAATTGTTCGGTAACTTGTTACCCTCGCGTCCTCAGTCGGCTGGACCGGCCGCGTCTTCAAGTAGCCCCCTCTCCCCTAGTGCCCCGCCACCGCCGCCGCCACCTGCACCTTTGGCACCTCCCGCTCCAGTTGTGACGTCCGCGGCAGCGATTGTCCCTCCAGCAACAACAGGCGATCGGAGCGCGTTGATGAGTGCTATTCAGGGTGGTGCTAGACTGAAAAAGACTGTTACGAATGATCGAAGCGGCGCTGCCACATCTGGAAAGGTCATTAGTGACGTCGATCCGCCTACGCACATAAATGCCATCCCTCGACCACCGCCGCCACCTACTGTCCTTTCTCCGGTAAGCTTTAATGCCTCCCCTTCTGCCGCGCTTCTCCCTGTACCTCCGCTCGGACAAAATCCCTCTATTGGATATGACAAGAGAGAATCCGTCGATTGGTACAATGGACTGGCTGTTGATGTTGACAAGCGGGAAGTGGACCGTCTTCCCGTGACGGCTGAGGAACGCGAGGAAGAAGGAGTTATTGCCAATGCGGTCCCTGCCACCCAGGTTTTGGACCATATGCCAGACAACGGATCTGAGCTTATGGTTGACATTGATCTTTCCAGTGGTGCGTAATACCTTTGTTGTTCGTGTGCGTTAGTGGTTGACGTTGCCTCTTGTTCAGAGCTCCGCGTTAGAACTTTGTATTCCTTCGAAGCACAACGAGCTGAAGATCTAGGTGTGTGTTACGCTCGCCATTCGTAATACACTGACTCAAGATTTGGGCAGAGTTTGATGCAAACGTGATCGTCGTTGCTTATCCATCCAAATCAGGTGGCGATTGGTGGTACGGTACTGCAGTAAAGAACGGAAGAGTTGGTTTTTTCCCTCGAACCTACGTTCAGAAAGTGGAACAGGGTGCGCTTTATCTCCTCTATCTTTGATTATACAATGTCTGACTAAAACAGTCCGCACTACGGCACTGTACGCCTACGAGAGTGCCAACGTGGACGAACTCACTGTCAATGAAGGCGATATTATCACTGTCGTTGACCGTTCTGAAACTGATTGGTGGAAAGCCGAACGTGGAGGTCTTGTGTTTATCGTGCCCGCCGCATACCTGGAGGTGACCGAGGGTTAGTGAAGTTCTTTAGCCACAAAGAGAGACGCTTCCCCTTGAGTCCCTCTTACCTTTTTTTACGCGCCAGTGTGGATATAGACTGAAATATATCTTTTCCTTTTTGCTGTCATCATCTGCTCACTGTTATTGGTTGCATTATTACGGATGCCGTTGCTTGCCTTACGTCTCTTTTTTCCCCGACCTTGAACACAAACACCGAAAAACAACCATTTCATGTTTCGTGCGGAAAAACTTCTCTCAAACACCGATACAAACTGGAAAAACTTATGCTTCGATATTCTGTCCCTGCGACCTGATTTTGACTGCGACTTTGCTCTAGACTATGCTCTTGGCACCTCTGGGGAAACTGGACTAGGTTTGGGACACAACCAATGGCAGGGAGTTCAGGCTATCCGTGCAGACTTTGACAGTGATGCTGATCATCAGGCGGCCGACGTCTACGTCACACCCTATTCATCCCCACAAGTCTCGCGCCGGCCGATGACCCCCGAGTTACAAGGGACCTCATCTATGAACGGAGACGAAGAGGATGAAGAGGACGCATACTACTCGTTGGACGAAGAGGGTACGTCCGAGTCTGCGCAGGAGTATGATCCTAAAGGCGAACAGGAGATGTTGGCGCGTGAAAATGAGCGACGGCGTGTGCTCGAGGCAGCTGGGTTTGTTGTCAGTCCACTTGTAGACGGAAGTGATACAGGGCCGTGTCCGTCCAGCACCGCCGTTCAAGAGGAGGCATGCATCCACCTTCCTCGCCAGTCAGTCTCAGGTTCAGGTTTAGCGGGAGGGCTTTCGGGATTCCAGCACGGACGACGTCCGGCGCCTCCATTACCTCAGCGCGGTTTAGCGCGCATCTCCACAAAGAACCTACCGCCGATTCCGACGATTGATTTGCAGTGTACCGATACATCCCCGGGTGTATCATTTAGGCATCTTGATGCCACGGCGGACAAAGAAAGCGAGACCGGACAGGACCCCAGAGAAGCAGTGGTGGGAACGGACCATTTTAGAGCGGTGTCGGATGGGAGTATCATTCACCCAGACGATGCGTTCGAACGGTATGAGATGTTCAAGAAGATGCAAGCGTCACGCGGACATGGACTTTCCCATTCACCACATGTACACGGACCACCTGCATCGGCGAGCAGAATGTCGGTGTCGTCGTTCGACACGGGGTCGTTGGCACCGACATCGCCTCCACGGTCACCCGCAGCATCCATGACGCCGTCACTTCGAGAGCGGGAACGAGAAAGTGGAGGCGGTGAGAGTCGCACATCACAGTTTCTCAGCTTCCTTGGTCGCCATTCGCACACGCGTGCGAGCACGCCGGACAATACTGAGCGCGGCCGAAAGCTTCTCGTCTCTGGACCGATCTTGCACGCATCGACGCCCTCGCTTCCATCGGCACTGCTGCCGGTTGACGGAGAGTTTGGTGTCCTTGCGGGAGAAGGTAGCCAAGCGTTTGGATCGTCTTGGGCAAGTCTGGTGGATCGGTCTGCACTGGAAGAGATTCCAAAAGAAGAGCGGAGGCGCCAGGAGGCCATTTTCGAGTTGATCTCTACGGAGGCAGATTATGTGCGGGACGTCCAGCTCATCGTTGAGGTTCGTGGTGCCCCAGTTGTACTGAGGAACTCTTCTGTGTGGGGCTGACATGAATGGTTTCAGCTATTCTATACCCGCTTGATTGAGGTGCTGGATGAAAAGGCTACGGAAATGATCTTTTCAAACATTGAGGATATATTACTCACGAACACGGTGAGAAAATAACTGCTTCTTGGGTTGGGTTCATACGATCATTCCGCTGATTTAATTCAAGACTTTCCTTTCGACCCTCGAAGAGCGCCAACGAGATTGTCGCCTCTATATCGATCATATTGGGGACTTGCTAGAAAGGCACATGCCTAACATGGGTGTTTATCTCGTACGCTGCTCTCCATTCTCGCCGTGTTTTTTACGTTTATCGCTCCTGTTAGAACTACTGTGTCAATCAAGCAAATGCAGGAAAGATCCTGCAGCATATGCGGGAGACTAACCCCGCGCTGGCTTTGCAGTTACAGGTGTGTCCGGATTCTTGTGCTCTGAGGTGTACGTGATTGTTCTTTCCGCAGAATCTTCGAGAAAACCCATCTGCGCGGAACTTGGACCTATCGAGTTACTTGCTTGTCCCTAGTATGTTCTATCCCCTAAGGATGCTCGGTATACGGTTGGGTACTGTGTTGATCTGCCAATAGTGCAACGTCTTGCCCGTTATCCCTTGCTCATCCGCCAGATCATGCATTACACGCCGGATCTGGTCTTGTCAATACCCGAAGCTAGCGACTCTTCGTCATCATCCACATCTCGGAGTGATAATACCGAAAGACAGTCCATATCTGCCGCACTCCAAACGGCCGAAAACATTCTTGAAAACGTGAATGAGACCATTCGCGATCGAGAAGGACGGGAACGGCTTGAAGTGATCAGCCGTACGCTATGGATCGGACAAGGCAGACTGGATTTGACGGCCCCGACGCGGCATTTCGGTCCACGCAAGCTTCTCAAGGAGGGCGTGCTAAGCAAGGCAAGGAGTGGGCGTAAATTGCGGGTGTTGTTATGTAACGACATCCTTGTCCTCGTGGACGAGGCCGAGAAGGGCTTGTACCGTGTGGTGAGTGAACGATTGCACCCACTGGATATGTGGGCTGAGAAACGTATTGGCTTCAGCCAATACCAATCCACGAGATTCAGGTGAAGCCTTCCAGAAGTGGCCGAGAAGATTCAGCTGTCCGCATCCATGTGGCATATCCACGTGGGGGAGATATGATCGTGTTGCGTGCATCCAATGTCCGCGAAGCAAAGGCATGGGGAGATGCCATAGCGATTGCGAGCAAGAAAGCTCTCGAAGAGATCAAAAACTGTGGCGCAAATGTGACCCGGTAATTATAATTTGCATGGACGATGACGGACGCCATTGTTCTCGCTTTCTCATTCTATTGGGACAACTTTCTTTTTTTTTTCCTTGTTTTTTTTCCTTCACAAACTTTCAAACTCGATCTGTGTACTGTCATGTTCACCACCTATTGCTCAGGTCACACATTTGTAATATTGATGACACTATGATGCTACTTGCATCTCTGTTTTGTTTCGCGAATATTATCACATAGATCCGGGCCTCAGATGGCTGATCGATCGATCGATCTTGAGGGACGGTTCTGGGTTCTGCTTCCTCCTAATACTGTTCAACAAGAAATAGCAAGATTCGTCGATTTCACAGTCGCATCCGGGCCCCGGGCCGGAGTTACAACTTACGACATGACCGTTGTACGAGTTCCACGCCACGCACAGCTGTTCCTCCTTTCCTGCCCGTAGCGTTCAAGAAAGGTTTTGAAAGGGAGATGCTAATAAACGGCAAGATTGTCCCCAGATGACATGAACGAAGGGTATGCCATCTTTTGCGCTCTTTCCTCATATTCGGCTCAGAGACGTTCTTTGTGGGCTGGAGTTGAAGAGATATTGCCGTCATTGTACAGTATTGCGCTGCTTAAGCACGTTGACTTCTTCAGCCCGAACGTCCTGTATTACAGCAGTGCGTCCACACGGAATTATTTTATGCTGCCAGGCAATTGTTTTTCACAGCTATAGGCCATAGAGCGTGCCAAAGACAAACATTATCGAGCTGTTTTTATTGCAGATCCGCGCACGTATTAATCTTGTTTCACATAATAGGCTCAGTACATTGCATCCGGTGGAAGATCGAGTGTACAACGTCGGAACGTTGCCCGACCACAAGGCTACGATGCATCTTGCAAGCGAGAGAAAGAGTTTTATCGCGTTCTCGGATTACGAGTACAGAGCATACCTTGAATCTCGTCCGCACCATCTCCACATCGCTCACGGTGGCCATTATCTATTTGGTGGCATCTGCCCATGCCCAATCGCTACGCTGACCAAGATAGGAATCTGTTCATCATGGGTGAACATGTGTTCCACTCAATGACTCACCAGCTTTCTTCACCGCATCCGGGCTGGTCCGATCCAGCAAGCACTTGAACAGGGGTGGACGCGAGGGCAGTGACAAAGAATAGCGTCACTGGAATACACATAACCTACAAAAAGGCAGGACGTTGCGAAGGTCGGAGTGTGGTTGTGGGTTGGATGTGAGTGATGTATGATTACTGTGCCATCATCTTCTAATATGGCAGGCACCGAGTGCTTTTTAAACTGGAGGCGATGCTAACTGCCGCCGCTAGTGATACATTGCAATGAATATCTCGGACAGATCTCAGCATAAAATCTGATGCTTCTTACCCCATCCGTTAATAACGTACAGGACCGTAACAACAGCATCACATACGTCTTCATGAGTCTAGGTGTTGTAACCCAAATCTGCAGTCTGAACTCGACCCATAAGTTACCTGCAATACGAACATCTGGCTGAGCCGCTCTTTGATGGACTGCGTGGAGCGTACTGCGAAATGAGCTTTGTTCACGCCCTGGCCCTCCGGAGCGCATCTATGGACTGTAAGTATGAAAGGCACAGTCAATGATTCCAACGGGTAAGAGAGCTATGCACCAAACGATGTCTAGTCAGTGTTTGGAATCTCTTCGGAGATGAGGCTTTGGAGAGCGTACGCAGCGCGCTCGGACTGTGTCAGTATGCGCACTAACAACCTGTACTGTGAGACTTACTTCCAAGAATCCATCCACGCCTGGAAGTGCTGTATCGTGAGGAGACTCAGTGTCGGCTACTAAATACTAGGTTCTGACGCTGTCACCACAAAGTGTGAGAGCCAGAAAGGGCCTTGATGCGCTGATGGATTGATGGCTCGGATGGCGGCCCAAGATCACACTGGTGCAGGTCAGTAGCGTGGGGTCTCCTCCCACGTCCATAGAACGTTGTTTATAATATTATGTAGATCTACATATGCATTATTCTTGTCCTATAACTTGCATCACGTCCCGCGTCCATCAAAACACATCATATTCGATGAAGGTGGGAGATTGAATACGCTACAACTGGTGTTCGACGTTGAGATGTTGGCTACCATTTCCGCTTATGAGTCGAGGCGACCAATTCATCCTGCAAACGAGAGATTCTTTCATTAATGCATTCTCGGGTTACGAGTATAGAGCATACCTTGCCGGATCTCGAGGCTCCGCACCATCTCCACGTCTTACAGAAGTCATGATTTATTTAAGGGCACCTTTCCCTTTATATTTGCTACATCAAGATATGAACATGATCGCCACTAGTGAGCGCTCTGTTCACGACGGGTGAATATGTGTACTCACCACTGTCACTGGTACACTCGGGCCAGCTTAAACACGCAGTCGCTTGACCAGAGATAGATGCAAGGACGAAGACGAAGAACAGGGCGACTGGGACGCGCATCAAAGAAATTCAAAGAGCAGGATGTTGCAAAGGTTGGAGTGTAAAAGCGAGTACTGCACGATTGCTGGGCCACGCATTTAATATTCCAGGCACGTCTTTTTTCCTTCAAATTTGGAGGCGATGCTAAGTGCCACATGACATACTCGGGAAGTGATTCATTTCGGTTGCTAGTAGTACTGAGTCATACGACCACAACGAGGGTGTCACATGGCTTGAGACCGAGTAAGAGAGATCGTACACCAAAGCGTCTGGTCAGTGTTTGGAGTCTCTTTGGAGACGAAGGGCTCAGTCGGTACACTCGAGCGGGATGGCACTGCTAGTGGCTTACTCAACAAGCCATCTTGTGGCGTAGAGGGCCAATCCCACGAGTACAGAACTGGTTTTCACTGTATTTAGATTTACATGCACGCTTTTGTTGTTCCGTACGTACCTTGTTTCACATTCACGCATCCGTCAAGACACACATCTGATGGAGGTAGGAGGCCCCAATGTTCAACGTTGGATTTTTTGTTGGCTGCCGATTCTGCTCACCAAGGCTACCAATTCATTTTTCGTCGCGTTCTTGGTCACGAGTACAGAACGTACCTTGCCAAATCTCAAGGCTCTGCACCATCTCCTTTGGAAAGGCTGCGCTGGCCCAAGTCTGAGTCCACTATGTACATGTCACTCCGTAGTGACACCCTCAGTATCTCCCGTGTCCTGTGTCGTGTGATTACTCCCTCTCTTCGACGCATGCACCCCCCCTGTCACAACAAGTCGCCCACAGCAGCCATGACTTATTCAACATCACTATTCTCTTCACATTTGCTACATCGATATCGGTTGTCCATTTTGGGTGAATATGCTCACTCACCGACAACCCCAGCGCAGACGGGCCATTCTTCACAAAAGGGTTTTACGACAGGGATGGACGCAAGGAAAAAGATGAAGAACAAGGTGACTGTAAAACGCATGTTTAATTCAAGGAATTCAGATAGCAGGATGCTGAAAATGTTGGAGTGCAAAAGTGAGTATTGTCCGACTACCAGACTGCGCTTTTAATATGCTAGGCACGGTAATTTTTCAATTGGAAGCAATGCTAACTGCCACGTGACAGACTCTGGAAGTGATCATTTGTTGCTGGCAGTACTGAGTACCCACAACAATGGTGGTTTGAGACGCATGGCGCCGAAT
>JBBPKO010000072.1:31962-58129 GCA_038089295.1 Xerocomus amazonicus
AATCCATGCTTGGAGAAAACACTTCGATTATATTAAGGATGGATCTGAACCTGTAAGCTATGCGATACAAATATTGGTTGATATTACATCTGGGGAACCACTCTTTATTAGAAAATGAGGCGTGTGCTGTGGAACGAGCTTGTACCATCTCTTTCCATTAATTCCGGGAAAATACAGGTATGTGCACATAGTTTTCTAATTTAACACCTCCGACGTTCATGTTACCATCCATGGCTCGCAAACACTTCAAGGATGAACGATGGTTTCATTTCGGATTAGCTCGACTGTGGTATTCATAAACGGAATTAATAGGTCTGCTAGGACAGCATTCAAAAGGTATGTGATGTATTTCATTTGCGTGTGATTGCCATCGCCGATCCCTTCCCCAGGGACGATATATCCTGCACACGGGAAAAAAAAAGTAATTTCTTTCACGTTGTCGGGTTGCGGGTACAGAACATACCGTTGATGTAATCCACTTCTTCTCCACGACTCCCCCAACGTTTGTCAATATTCAGGTAGTTCCAAAGGAGCGACGCTACATCAGGATGGGAAAGTGGGTACTCTTCTCATCATAGATAAACGTTTGAACATGTGATCCACTCACCAGCGTTTTTTAAAGCAGGGGGGCCAGTCATCTCGGCGAGCCGGAACAGAAAATGTACGGGCATGGACGCAAGGACGAAGGTGAAGAACAGTGCAACTAGGACACACATGTTTAACAAAAAAAAAGATGCTAAGAAGGTTACTGTGGAGTTGAGTATTGTACGAAGGTCAGACTATATATAATACCAGGCGATGTGTTTTATTTAGCTGGAAGCGATGCTAACTGCTACTGCACAGACTGTAGAGCTCCCACATCAGGAATTTTACACGAATCTAATTCAGCTAGTTTCGGCTAAATTTCGACTAATTGTAGTCAAAATTAGTCAAAATTAGTTGAAGTAAGCTCAATTAGATTCTTGCAAAATTCCTGATGCACAGGTTTAAAATCATATCAGCTCACTCTGGTGCTTTGCCCGCCTCTGCACATGCTGTGTAGAGACTTGCCATTGCAGTCCTGATTCACAAAGAGGGGCGATTGATGGATCTGTGTAGCAAGCGGGACCGGACAGCGCAGGTTATCCTATCCAGCTTACAGCATTTGCCATAGACTCCCTTCAGGTGCCCAAGTCCACTAACTTTTATATGTGCGAAAGGCACGGTGTATAGGCGATCGTCACGCGTTGTGTCCTTGTAGGCTCAGGGAAGACTTGGTATCATCACGATGGTAGGTAAGCCGTGCCAGTTGGGCTATACCAAGTTCGACCATCACCTAATAAATAGATAATTCTGATTAGATAATTTACATGCAGCAAGATCAATCGGTCATTGGTGACAGTTATACATACTTAAAATTGCCTGGGAATGACATGAGCGAAGGGTAATCATTTTTTGCCTTGTCCCTATCTAACTCTATATTCAATGCAGCCGGTACTCAGTCGACGTATGATTGGAGGTCTTCATTATTGTCGGCCAAAATTGAGGCAAGAAGGTCCAATTCAATTTACAGCACCGTTTTAGAAAGAAACACGCTATGAAATTTGTTGCACGGGTGCATGATTTTGCTTGATTGTGATTCCGGGTTCATCAATGTTTCAGCCTTCGTGAGGCTGGGCCATCAAATCGAAGGAAGGCGTCCTGATGTAACGCCTTTTTCTTTTTTTCCTCTCTCGGTTCTTTTGGAACGCCAGCCGGTAAATTATTCCCCAAACAAGTACTTTATCGTACAACATCGTGACTGCCACTTCCGCAGTTGATCACTTGGTGATGGGTCGATAAGTTGAACATCCCACTCACTGCTACAATCAGGTATAACTCCTTGCCAATGCGTGTTTGGCAGCTCAAATTCACATCTAGTCTTTCTGGCGTGTTGATGGTGTGTCAATATCTAATGTTATCCGTTTTACGGCGGCTGTCTACACCCGCTTTGGAAGGAGCCACCTTGCTTCACTCAACAACCAGATCTGTGTTGTCGTCACTGTACTCCAAGGGGGTCAAACAGCCATAGCTTACAGGAGCAACAGATAGGCATGATCCCCCTTCCATTTGATACAGCATCCATGCATGGATCACCGGGCCACGTGAAATGCTGTCCGCGTGTCCACAAGTATAACCCGAGCGGAGTCATGCAAGCATCCCACTTACCAGTTATGGACTCTGCATCAGTTCTAACACTTGCTAACTCCAAGGAGTCCACTTTGGGGATGTATAAATGCTATACCTTCACGCCAAACAATGTGAAGAACGCCACCATCTTCGTAGATGGTGAGCCGTTGTACACTATCACGACCAACATGATAGGGAAGAGGCACACATGTACCGCGGAGGCACGATCAGGATATCGCATCGCTACGATCATGCGCCGCGACATCCTCTCCGACACCGTTACGTTTTCAGAGCGACAACATAATTCTAGTAAACCTATGAGCGTGCACAAGTGGTCAAGAAGGGGGACGCTTACGAATGGATGGTACGGCGGTCCCTTGTCCTAATTGTGGTTTGCAATTATGGAAAAACCAAGCCCGGTCCATATCATGCAGATGCACCTTACTGGGACTAAAGAGTACGCTTGGAAACCTGATGTGCCACACCGTGTGGGTGTGGGTATGTCCCGTTTCTCCTCTCCAGCCGACATGAACACATTCGTTGTGATAGCTATACCGAGGAAGCGGGACGGACTACGACACGAATGCATTGGATTGCATACCTCCAACCCGCCACCCTAGCGAGCCCCTTGACACTCTTCATTGGTGCCAGAGCTGAGCTGATCCGAGATGAAATCGTCGTTGCATGTCTTATTTTTGAACGGCGTTTGCGCATCACGCAACATGAACGTCGGGAGTGCCAAATTTGAACAAAACAAGACGGCGTTTAGAAATTATGTGCATACTTGATTTTTCGTGGGGTAGATGGACATGTATAGTAGATGACACAGGCCTGTTTCGCAGTGACGTCTCAGCAATGCGGCGCTGTTATTATGGACTTGTGACTGCCAGCGCCAACCATCAGCCACGCCACTCTTTGCACGGTGGCGGTCGCCTCCAGCTATAGGAGATAAATAGTTTGCCTGATACTATATGTAAGCCCAGCATTCATGCAATACTCGCCCCTACACGCTGACCTTCGCACTATCTGCTCTCTGGTTAGACATGCGTGTTCCAGTCGCACTGTTCTTTGCCTTTGTCCTTGCATCCATCCCCGCGCAAGTGATCGCCCTCGGTCCTGGTTGCATTGCAGAAGAAGGGTGGCCCTCCCAATGCACCTAAGAACACTGGTAGGTGGACCACGAGTTCAAATGTTCACCCATGACGACGAGCGTGCTCACTGCCTATGTCGATGTAGCCGGTTGGGTAGACCTTGTCCTGAACAACGATGACTGTTATGAGTGACATGCCAGAGAGAAAACGAATGAGATTCGAGGTATGACTCTGTACTCGTGTCCTGAAAGAACTTGCAATCTTCTTCTGGTGCGCAGGATGCATCAGCAGTCTTGACTGACAACGTTCCAATGTTGGACACTGTAGATTTTTGGCCTCCCATCCTCACTGCGCGCTTCGATGGATGGTAAAGGGTGCAAGGTGTCTGATAAGAATAATATTAGTGTATAGATCTACAATAAACAACTACATAGTATTTGGTCGTCTCCGCCTTTCATTTTGAAAAAAAAAGGTTGGCGAACACGAAAAGGGGGGGGGGCGCTGTTGTGATATAGGTCACGGGAGCTTCGAGTTAATCGGGAGTCGGGAGTGTAGAGTCACTGGACCCGAAAAGGACGGATATGGAACTCGGAAAGTCGTGAGAAAATAAAATCCGAAAAAGTGCGTAGTATCGTATTCGGGTTTCAGTTCAGTATGTTGCAATCCAGTCTGGATGTGTTTGCTTTGTAAGTTGTTTGGGGCACATCCAAGGGCGTTGGTTTGGATGGACGTTGATTTGGGGATCTGCTTAGGATATCCAGTGAAAGGCTTGTAGATAACTCAGTAAGTATTCTCAAGTTGTGTGCTCGCCCGGCAGTTCGTCATCTGCATGCGGCCACATCCTGCGTGCTTTGAATCGTTGGTAAATTGTATTCCTGTCAAATTCACTTGGAAAGCTCGCCGCGACCTCGAGTCTAGGGATGCCTGGAGGGCTCTTGCCGTCATGCTGCAGTTATGTGCAGTGCACGTAACTTTTGCCAATTGTCCGCACAAATTACTGACTATTTCTTATCTCCTTTCCTCTATCAAGTCGCCAGCGCTTCAAAGTTTAGATCCAAGGAAGGATGCAATCGGGCATTTTCATGCGCAGCGCGTTAGCCGTGAGTGGTTATATTTCCGCGGATTATGGTCCAACGTACAGTGCCTGGCCTAGGGTGGAGTAGGTAAGTCGCTATTGGCCAAGTTATTTTAACTCGAATTGGAAGGATAGTGACATTCATCGTCTGCTCCAAACACCACCGAGCGCTCTGTTCCTGCTACGTATATTCGTTGACAAGCTGGCCCTCGTTAATTGCTGGAACTTCATTTCACCCCCGCGGAGTCTGTTGTCAAGTCTGGAACGTAATGGAATATAAAGAACTGGCCCCGACATTAACTCACTTGCACGACTGGGGCGGACGGCATGCATCGCAAATTAAACGAGCGAATGTAACGTTCGCTGGCCCATATTTCTCGGAAGGCTCGTTGAGTTTAGCCTGAAGCGCGGGAATCCCTCTTAGCTAACCTCCTCCCTTCTTTTTGTCCCTGTCATGTACCGGTCAGGTAAGCAGAAGAATTGCTTCTTCGTCGGGTCCCCATGAGGTTAGATATAGGGGGCGCCAGTAACTCAGTTACGGTGTCGACGGACCCTAATTGCGTTAACTTTATCACCATTACCCCAAGGGGCCCGTGACAACACAACATGCGCTATAGGGCCCATTGATTATGGCATTGTATGGCCTTTAAAAAGCGTGTTCTGGTCTTCGTCTTCCCTCGCTTTAGGCATGCCTGGATTAGTTGTGTAGCAAGTGAACAATGGTGTAGTAATGATCTGATCATGTGTATTAGTCTAGGCCCACGATACCCGAGCAACTCCCAGGAATTGCTTCCGTGGACATTCATATCATCCATGCTGTATTACTGCGGAGATTCCCAAGGGACGCAATGCAACAACTTTCACCTTTTTCAGTGAGCGTCAAATGCCCCAAGAGGAAGGCACTGGTGGGCCTTCCGAAGTTCCATCCTCATCAGACGCTCATTTCACACACTGTCACACATCTCCTTGCGGCTCCGCGATACGTCGTCCCTGTGCAGGTGTCATCGACGTCGGCTCAGAGTCAAAAAATAGCACACCGGGAAAGGCACTACACCGATTATATCTCATAAAATTGTCACTGAGCCACTTTAGTTTTTAGAGGGAGCGGTAGGTACAACTCCGTCATTCTGTCGCACGGCATTCCGTTCTCTTCGTACTTTCTCATCCACGTCCAGATGCCCATGAGATTGAATAGGGGTGTTTAAATGCGCTATAGAACATTGAGCCAAATCGTCAGTTAGTATGCGGTCATATTGGCAAGGGGTCCCCACAGGCGATCCCAGCATTACGCGTGCGACAAACCTTGTTCAATCTGTGGTGAGTTGAAATAGAAACCCTTCCTCTAATGGGAGTGCGGTGATCATTTCCGAGAGCAGTATTTGAGCGGCCTTTCGTTTGTCTCCGCCGTCATCAAGGACCAACCGACGACGCCCGAATCATCGGTTCGTGTGGGAGAATTACAGGAATACTTGACATAACATTCCAAGAATCCTTTGGGATAGTAGTATTGATATGGATCAGCCTTCTGGTCGATGCTCCGGGGCCAGGAAGGATCCACTGGCAATCTTCAACATCTTGGCCAGGGATCAAGCGGTATTTTCACATCGGCTATACTTATCTGTATCCGTTACGCAACCCATGCATTGAAGTCGTTCATTTTGATGTTGCACCTTGTGCCACCGGCGAGTACCCTCCTGTTATTCTCATGGCCAGCTTCTTAAACGTTTAGCCGAAAGAAATGAGGGATTGAACCCTTCATTTCGTTCGGGAAACGTGAACCAATCGTCGCGCGACTCCCAATCGCGATCAGGTGCCGGGTAAACCTAACAAGGCGGCCGAAACTTGTGATAACTGGATAGCCAAGTGATTTTACCAATGGCCTTTACAAACTGACCGGTGGAGAAGTCGTACTTCTATTGGTCTGAGCTTTTATGGTCATAGGAAGCTATCTTATTTAAACTCACCCCCTGGCCAAAAGCTGGTCAACGTTCTTCCCCCATTCTTCAAGATGGATACCTCGCTGCAATACGAGCTGGAGTATGTCTACTCTTTCGAGTTCGACTCTTTGCGCGCTGATCTGTCTATAGTTCCGACATCATGCAATTTCTACTCACTTTTCCCGCGTCCGACCAAATCTGTCAGTGGGTTTCCGAAGGTGGTCACGTATGCGGAGCGACCCTTCCCCCAGACCCAAAGCTCGTATCTGCGCACTTCCGCACCGCACATGGGCTTCGGGGAGACTCCAAAGAGAGGGTTATGTGTGCATGGCAGAACTGTGATTCATACCCGCTTCAGTGGCGCAACATGCTCCGGCACATCTTGTCGGTGCATCTAGAGCTGTTGAGATGGACGTGTCCAGACTGTCTCAAGACGCTTTCGAGGAGGGGGACAGGACACCAATGTAACCAGACTGCAGGTGGGAGTGGCAGCGAGATGTCACCGCCTGCGTAGACGGTACAGTGATCTCTTCACGACACTCTGTTTCTTCTCACACGGACCAGGTGAGAGCGACGCAAAGCGGGGTGAAGGATTGAATGAACCGAAACGTGTATAACAGTGTATTGAATACCGACGTCGTCATGGGGCTGGGCAATAGATTCTTGAACTTTGACTGTGTTACGTGTCCGATCCATCGTTGATGTATCGACTTTGGATCCTCGCCGAGTGATGTGTACCCAGAAAGCATTATGCGGTTCCGCAAATAATAGGATTATGGTTTATCCATTCGTGGAAGGCACGATCCCAAACTCGACGCGAACCAGAAGACTTGCTCATCGCTAGCAAGAACGACGTGTGTGACAATCGGCCAGGGGAGTTTGGTGGGTGAAATGGCATGAAGACATCGGTTAAGCGAAGATATCGGAGTGTTCCTTGATCTCCCTTCGCTTCGAGTCGAAGTTGCAGGGACCTAGTCAAGCGTTGCCAGAGAGACCGGCCACCGGTGGTATGTACGTGTTGTCAAAGTGACTATCTTCTAGAAACGGTGGGATGCCCAGTACGTACGACTGTACTAAAAAGGTAAATCCCGTCACTTGCGGTGTGCAAAGGGTGTGTTTCAAGTGTTAAGCGAACGGTCCTCGGTCAGGTCTGGAACGCTCGGCTAAGAGGCAGTGGATGCGTCGAGTCTCCAAGTTTCGGATTGACAGTTCTGTGGCGCCGGGCCAGAGCAACAGTGATCGCCGTATCACAAGATGCCTCTCCCAATTAGACTAGTATTAGGTAGATGGGCGGGTGGCGGTAGTGGTTTACGGTAAGGCGGCCGATGAATATTGGGCTGGGTTGAACAGATCTGGTGGACGCGACGAACCGGCGATGACCCGGTGGCGTGAATAGAGGGGTGAGTAGCGCTAATACAGAGCCCTCGGGTCAAGAGGGTGGATTCGATAAAAAGAAAGAGTTGCGTGCTAAGCTTTCCCGAATGGCCGGTTCGGGCGTCCTCAAATGAACAGGACACCGGAATCAGCAAGAGAATTGACCGATACGCAGGAGAGGTGTCCACACCACTGGAATATGTACACCCGCAAATATTCGAAGGAAGAATAGTTGTGCAGTATAGCTGAACCTGAGTACTGAATACACCTGACTGCACTAGCTTAGGAAATGGTACGGCTCACCTATTCCGGTATCCAAATTAGGAAATTTACCAGGCGTAGTAAAGCCTAAAAGTATCGCCCCGGACGGCACGGACGGAAGCATGGATGCGTGCACGAGGACGCGAAGAAACTTTTTTTTCGTGCAAAGGTTTCAAATTACCCTCCAAGCGAGTGAAGCGACCGATAGAACGCTGTCGCTGTGTGACAGAGTGACTCACGATGGAGTATACACATATGTATATATATGTAGTACTTGGTAACCGCGGCGAGTGGGCTAATTTTTGACCCGAAGATGGGTTTACTGAATCGGATCTCGAGGAGTATCAACTGCTTTGTGCTCGCCATCAACCAGAGAAGCACATTAAATGGTGATTGGTGACTCAATCTATGGTAGAAAGTGAACCGGAGCGCTCTTCCTCCCACGATGCCACCTCCGCCTGATCTATTATTCCACTGTGTTCAGTTTTTTATCGTCTCGTCTTTCTCTAGTTTCTTTCTTTAATTGTTTCTCCCTCAATGGTTATCGATTCGATACCTAGTCTCTTCCTTGTGCACGATGCGGAGTCGACCGAAGTATTTCTGGCGCGTTGCAAGGGGGAAGATCTCAAAATAACGGACATGCCAACAACACTTGGCTATAAACGATTCCTTTGTCACCACGCAACTTGCATATTTTCTCCGCCGTTGTATTCTCTACCCGGTTTTTTTTTATTCCGGTTTCGCATTGAAATGATCATAGTTCCTTCCGGCTTGGTTCTTTGTTGGTGCCAGGGTGACTGAGGTGCTGCCATCATAACTAACGCGGACACATGTTCTTTCCTTGTAAATTCCGCATCATGCGTTAACATCAGAAGAGAAACTCTTTTTCTGATGCATTGCCGTTCCTCATGTGCAGTCAGTGTCGAATCGCCACCGTGCCCTCAAGTTGCACATGATGAGCTGTGATAATGAGCTCCATCATTAGTCGCGTGGGTCACGTGGGTCACGTGAAAGTGGTACTCGTTCTACGTCCGTCTTACTTGTTATTAACATCAGTGCTCACTGTGTAACTGGAAGGTGGGGCTGCTATCCCTCGTTAGACATCAAGTTCCAGTACCCTGGATGACAAAATCGATTGATTCCGTTCGCCTAGCCTCAACCTGACCTCAACAAGCTTCCTCTCTACTATTGAGAGCCTATTTGGTATGAGGACAGTCGACGCTACTGCAGTGTCCTGGTCTTTTAGCTGTTTCAATGCAATCAAAGGACGATTTAGAGAGGAAATAATTAAGTTGGTGAGTATACTTCAGATCAGATCACACTAATGGAGGTGATTTGCACGTAATAGGAAAACGACCCCTCCACCATATTATCCATCGTTTGATAACGCCATATCTCTTTTCATTCCGACTCAAAATGGCTAGCGACAATAACGATGCACTCGTGACTTCGTCAGACCCCCTCCACGTATGTGCCGTCGTTTTCGCACACGAGCCCACTAATACACGTGGGTGAATAGCCCGCGAATCTCATTCCGGAGTTATGTGCTGGGTTCTATAGGTTGGGGTGGGTCACCGGTACCGGAGGCGGCATCTGCATTCGAGTTGGGTGAGCTTCGAACTGCTTCCCTTCCACTGTGTCCATCTCAGATCTACACGATCAGAGACAAAGTCTATATCGCGCCTTCGGGAGTCCAGAAAGAGCGCATCAAACCCTGGCACATGTTCGTTCTGCCCTACCCACAGTCTACCCCCTCGCCCCACACCGATCGCATCTTTCTCCGCCGGCCGAAACAGAATCTCAAGGAATCAGCGTGCACACCTCTGTTTTGGAACGCGTTCGAACTGCGGAATGCCGGAAGTTGTATTCATACACATTCGCAGAACGCAGTGATGGCGACGTTGTTGTGGGACGGAGATTTTTTCGAGATTTCGCATCAGGTGAGGCTATCCGAACAATCGTGACTGCTGTCGGGAGATCAAGGTGGCTAATCGAATCGACCATGCTCTTCGGATACTTGATGTGGTATAGGAGGTAAGGGACCTGAACACTAGGCCGGGTCATGTGCCTGAACAATGGTTGGTGTAGATGATCAAGGGGGTTCTAGTTGGTGGGAATGGCCGTGCGTTGTCTTACCTGGACACACTTCGGGTCCCGATCATTGCCAATACCCCGCATGAAGAAGATCTGAGGGATAGCATGGCGGATGCGATGCGGGAATATCCGGAAGCCGCAGCTATCCTTGTAAGGAGACACGGGATCTACGTATGGGGTACGCCCCGCGACGCAGTTCCTATTCCTTCGTAGTTTCTGATACCGACTTGCCAGGGGATACCTGGGAAAAGGCAAAGACACAGACCGAAGTGAGGTTGTCCGTGCAGAATTCTGTGGGGTCTGCTGATGGCTGTATGATTAGTGCCTGGATTATCTGTTTGAGATTGGTGTTAAGATGAAACTTGCCGGTATCCCGACCGTTTTGAATAACTAATGGGCGGGGAAGCAACCCGGGAATATGGATACGCGCGGCTCCGAAGTAGAGAAGCTCAGTTGGGGCAGAATGACGTTGAATTCATACAAATGTTGAATTATCAATGGCAATGGGTGCTTTTGGACCAGACAGCTCATTAATTAGTCGAGCGCTCTCCGGGAAGGACAAAAGCAACCGGACCGCTTTGGCAGTGCGTCGCGTCCAAGTTCCATTTATGGAAGCTTTGATGTGGTACGACTTCGAATTATTCTTCTTCCGCGCTGCGGGCGTTTCGCTCCTCCCTTTCTTTATTACTTTCATCTAGACCAGTTAGACTTTTACACACCACGACGACCACGACGAGCGATGCCCAAAGTCCCTAGAACATGCCCAGCAACGGGCGACCTTGTTTCAAAAGACTATTTGCACACATTCGCTGGCCACTTTGTCGATACGAGCGGCCGCACGGTGCTTTTGCGCGGCGTCAACCTCTCTGGGTCCTCCAAAGCGCCCATCAACCAGCCCTCCTACGTTCTCGACCATTTCTGGTCGTCAGCACAGAGCGGCGGACATGCTTTCGTCGGCCGCCCGCTTAATCTCGATGATGGCTCTGCAGACACGCACCTCACCCGCCTTCGTGGGTGGGGGTTCAATGTCCTCCGGTATCCCATCACCTGGGAAGCGCTTGAACACGAGGGGCCGTAAGTGAACCCGTCCCACCTGCCCATCATCTCCCGTTCACGTGGTCTCCTACAGCGGGCGCTACGATCACGCGTTCATAGACTACACTATTCGCGTGCTCTACAAATGCAAAGAGTACGGGTTCAAAGTATATTTAGACCCACATCAGGACACGGTGAGCGTTTCGGTCCCTTTCTCTTTCTTGCTGCGGTTGTCTGACATGCTGCTATCACGCAGTGGTCACGGTTCTCGGGTGGCTCTGGCGCGCCCTACTGGACCCTGCCCGCATGTGGCATGGACCCACAAACGTTCACAGCGACGCAAGCTGCCATCTTACACTGCGAATATCCCTCCTCGTCTAACACCCCGGATCCTGCCGCACTCCCCGCCATGCTCTGGTCGACCAACTATAGCCGCCTCGCCACTCAAACCCTCTTCACACTCTTCTTTGCCGGAAAAACGTTTGCCCCTAAGTGTGTCCTCGACGGTGTCCACATTCAAGATTACCTACAATCCCATTTTATACGTGCATTTGGGGTGCTTGCCGATCGCATTCGCGATGCCGGCGGATTGTTAGACGATGTCGTCATCGGTTGGGACAGCATGAACGAACCGTCTGAAGGCTTCATCGGTTGGGAAGACCTGAACGTGTATCCGACGACGCAAGGCTGTTTGCTGAAAAAGGGGACGATACCGACCCCACTGCAGTCATTCAAGCTAGGGATGGGCGTTGCGCAGACGCTGGACAATTACATGTTCACAGCTTTCGGCTCGATACGTACTGGGTCCGTCACGATAGACCCTAAGGGTGTTCGCATGTGGGCAGATCCTAGTACCGAGCCCAACGGTATCCATCCCAAGTGGGGCTGGAGGCGATCTCCCGAGTGGAGATTGGGAACATGCCTATGGGCTCTCCACGATGTGTGGGACGTTGACGCCGGTACACTGCTCCAACCGACCTACTTCCGCTACCGTACCATGGTTCCCCTCCCCGCAAAAGCAGAGTTCCTCGACGACTTTCTCCTCCCCCACTTAACGGACTATGTCACACGCATTCGGGAATCTCATTCCAGCGCGATCGCATTCATACAGGCACCCGTGTTTGCCGTTCCTCCCGTGGTCCCAGAACGGCTCCTCAAAGGACGTGCGTGCCATTCGACGCACTATTACGATGGGCTCACCCTGGTCACGCGTCATTGGAACCTGATCAACGCGGACGCGGTGGGTGTTATTCGGGGTAAATACAGCAGCCCCGTTTTCGCAGCGCGGTTTGGCGAACGGGCGATTCGCGCGTGTATTCGGAGCCAGTTGGGCACGCTCAAGGCAGACGGTGCGCAATTGGGCGCAGACGCAGACACGAAGATAGACTTTGTCGCCACGGACAAGCCTGTGGAAATGCGTGGGCAACATCGGTACCCGACGATGATTGGCGAGATTGGCACGCCAATGGACTTTGATGATAAACGATCGTACAATCCGGAAGGCAAGGGATATGGCGACTATGCAAGCCAAGAACGTGCGCTGGACGCGAGCTTGAACGCAACGGACGGACCAAACCTGTTGAGCTATACGGTGTGGACGTACTGTCCAGATAATAGCCACATGTGGGGGGACGG
Organism: Xerocomus amazonicus; assembly: GCA_038089295.1. NCBI lineage: Eukaryota > Fungi > Basidiomycota > Agaricomycetes > Boletales > Boletaceae > Xerocomus > Xerocomus amazonicus. Next base: position 44,613 of record JBBPKO010000072.1, read on the forward strand.
ATGGAATAATGAGGATCTGAGTCTCTGGAGCCCGGACGACTCACGCAGGTTATGTCCGCGGGCAGAAGAGACGGGATCGGTGGGGGTGTTGCCATCGGTACGGGGGTCACGCATGTCACTGGCCACGTTGCCCGTCCCTTCGTCGCCGTACGCGAGTGCAGGTGCGAATTCGGAGGTGATGTCGCTGCATGAGCGGTTAAGGTTTCTACGCGATGGTGCGCGCGCAGTGCGTGCGTTCTGTCGGCCGTATCCTGTCAGGGTCGTCGGGACACCGGTGGATGTCGAGTTTGATATCGGCAAGGCGTCGCTCCGCATTAAAGTACGCGTCAGGGCTGAAGATGCGCCGCGGATAGTCACGGAAGAAGCGATAGGGGGAGAAGACGAGAACCCAAGTTCGGACAAGGACGAGAACGATGATAGGGAGAGCGCGCTGCCAACGGAAATCTTTATGCCACTGGTGCATTTTGCGTCGGACGGGTGTGTCGAGCGGGCGCTGGAGGTGGGGGGAACCGAGCAGCAGATCGACGGGGATTACTCAGGAGGCCGGAGTAGGAGTGCATCGAGTGCAACTCTGCCACTGATGTCGACATCGCTGAGGTCGGTCAGGGGGACGATTGAGACGGATGGGTATGCGGTGCAGGTGTCGGTGTCCGAGGGACGGGTCGAGGTGGAGGAGAGTGACCAACTGTTGCGATGGTTTTACGCGGTGCCCATAACGGGCGAAAAGGAGGTGTCGATCGAGATCAAGCGGGTGGGTGGGGCAATTAACTGGACCGGGGTTGGCACGACGGCCAGAAAGGCCAGAACACGGCCAGCATGGGTGGACAAGTGCGAACGGTGTCTCGAAGGATGCTTGGTCATGTAGAATGAACCATTTGTTAGTTTATATATAGAGGGGAGGTATCTCACTTATTTTAACGTATTAGTGGTACGTTTCATCCGTGTACATAGCATATCCAAATGTTCGGTGCATCTCACGCATTCTCTGGACTTGACCTCGTTGACAACGTTGCTGTTCCCGGTGAGGAATCTGAGTGGGTGCGACCTCCGGTATCAAACCCGACAAGACGGGCGACGACCCCTTCCAAAGCCTCTCTGCGCGTCCGCTCACCCTCGACCTCCTCGCCACGCCGCGCGACAGTGTTCTCCAAGTCCGCAGCGGTGCGCTGCAATCGCTCAACAGCACTCGCAAGCGCCTCGAGCTTCTCGTCCACGTCATCGCGCCGCTTGGACTGCTTGGAGGAAGTCCGATAGGATTCACCTAGGATGAGAACGGCGGCGACGCCAAAGAGAAACGACTCTGCGAGCGCATTGGCACCGTTTTCGATCGCTCTGTAAGTGGTGAGTGAACGCGTGCGCGCGCACGTAGTGGGACCAAACCGACTTGGTTTCGGACAAGGGCCGGATGTTGTGCCGTGCGGGTTCACCGAGGACGTTCGTCCGAAGGGATATCTCGGCCGTGTGCATTTTTTGTGCGAGCGAGACGCAGATGTGGCGGAATGTGTCGTGTCTGTTGAAAAGCTGATGAGAAGAGCCGGATTTTTTAGCGTCACATTCGGAAGGGGAAACCACAAACGGACTGTTTGGCCTGGTTCTTGAGTTGGGCAGAGATGGGTTTGGCGATGGTCTGGGTGGGGAGTAAACGAGAGGTTTTGGTTTACAAAGGGTCTAAACATACACGGATGGCGAGGGTGGCGAGTTTGACGGTAGCCATGGGATGAAGAACAGTTTGGACGAGGATTTGGTGTTGGGATGGTGCAGCCGAGCACACACGTCAACTTTGGCGGGCCGGGAATAACCGTCTAGTGTACATTTACTATAGTTACAAAATGGACGACTACAACAACGACACAGATATACAATACAACAATTGAAAGAACAACCCTTTCCAACCCTATAAGCAACACGAACCCAAAGGAGAGAGAAACAATTTTCAATAACAGAGTCCCGCTCGCATCCTCTGATGAGGATCAACCTTCAATGCGTTCACTAATCTCAACTGAGGGAGGGAGCAATGTCAGCGAGCACAATGCATCGATACACCGAGCTTACTCACTGCCTGCATCGAGTGGTGATCCCTGGCCAACCACGGGACCTGTCCCAGAAACGTTTCCGCTCCCACCTCAAACACGGAATCATCCACCCCCCCTGATCTACGTTTGACACTGACACCGGCGCTCTCTCCGCCCTGACGTGGTAGCGTCGAAGGGGGCAAGCTTGGCGTCAGCGCAGCCAAGCACGTGAACGCAAACGAACGCGACTGAAACTGACAATCGCCACCCGCACAGATCAGGGTGGTCATACGGCTGACGAAGTCGAGGATCTGCGCAAACTGGGTGAGAGTGAGCTGATGCGCCCCAGGTTGACCGCCGCTGTCCCCGCTATCTCCGAACGCAAGCGTGCGCTCAACGTTGAGGTGGTGGGTTAGTGCGGTCGGGGGTCCGTCGGAGATGACGCAGATGCGGTCGTGGATCTCTGGGCGAAAAAGAGAGCCGCCGTATAAGCACGACTCGAAGAGTGGAGTCACGGAATGGTATGCGCCATTGGTAGAGAGGATGCGTTCGATGAGGAAAACGTCCTCGGGTGAGTTGGGGCCGCTCGCGGTTGATACGAGGGAGACCCGAAGCAGCGTGTGGGAATGAGATTTTTCGATGGGTGCAGCGCGGGAGTCGTGCCGCGTCGTGCGTGCGGTGCATATCTCTACTTTTGTGATGAACCGAGTAGGCTGGATGCGTAGCTGGTGGCACCAGGAATCGATGGACATGTTGGTAGCAACGACGGGAGTCTGCTTGTGCGAGAGACGGGAGAATGCAGATTTGAGAAAAGTCATGGCAGAGCGAAAAAGACGAGTAAGAGACGCCGATGAAGCTTTTTATTATCCATGGTCGAATTAACCCCTAGAAGACAATAATTAGATTACATAAGCGTGTTTTGAATCAGGAACAAAGTCAACATATACCTAAACCAAGTACACATAAAACCATGGATCCTTTGTGGGGCATAAAACAGATAAACAGGACAACATTCAATGAAATGCGGTTATTTACACTGGGTTTCCCATATAACCCGTTGCAAGGTTGCTGATACAATAAAGCTTTATTGGTCTCGAACCGGCAGATTCCAGTTAATCACCCCTGGCCCTGGGGAGCACTGTTGAGTCCATTTTCACTGGGAAGAGCATAAGATTAATTGATTTAGGCGGCCTTTTCACTGATGGCCGTCCCGCCATGTCCTACGGACCTATCATCGGTCTATCGGCCTTGCCGCTATTCGGACGCTCCCTTCGGAGCACAGCATGTGGTTCATTGTCACGTCCGCGTTCCTTCACTACTGCTCGCCTGGGTCATCGATGTGGCCCTGTTTCCCTTGGTGAAAAACGTTCTTTCCGAGCTCAGCTTCCCACACAGCGTTCCAGAAGCGGTCTAAATATCACGCGAGCACGGTAAGTCCACGGAAGCGCCAAGGAACCTAAGGAGCAGAAGTGGCAATAATGACGGTCAGCAACTCCACCTCTCCTCCACTCCCATTCCGCAGCCCAGTTGTGTCTCTCCGCATCTTACTCGATCGTCCCTTTTTGCGGGCCAGTACCTGGTTCTTGTCGATGAATGCATCGTACGGTCGGCTGGTCTTCTGTCTTGTCTCCCAGTTTGACATCGCTTGCCTACGTCCTGCTCTCTTCACTTTATCCCCAACAAGCAATAACGTTCAAATTTTGGGACATTAACCCGTAACGCCATCGGTGGTGGATGTGTCTGTATCTCGCAATCTGGCGCCTAGGGACCCCAGATTTCATTCCACTTATCTGTCAACATTCTTTCCGCTCTACTCACGCCCGACCTGGGACGCTGATAAGTTGAAATGTCCGAAGAATCCGGGATCTATTCCTTCCCGTATCGGATAGATCCTCGTTAGTACCGGGTCATCGACTCGCGCTCCAGCAGTACCTGTTCATTGTACGATCGCCATCCAGGCTCGATTTGGTCGGACAGCTACACAGTACTGTATCCGCGGAAGTAGATCTTCACTCTTGAACAGGTAACCGAGCTCGTCTTTCGAACACCGAAGGCACTGTCAAATGGCCCCCGCGATACTGCTCAAGGACTAATGGGGTTAACTATTTGCGGCGGTTACTCGCTTCCCTATGTGCGCTCTTTTAGAAGGGAAAACTGAATAGGTACCAATGGTTCTTTCGTCTCGATTCGCGTATCGCTAGAACGGAAATGAATACGTTTCATCGTTGCGTTTTATCTTTGTAGCCCCTCTTTTCGTGTCGTGCACTAACATCTCGACCCCAAATCTGCTTCGTGTCGTACATGCTCATAACACCGATACCCTTGGGGAAACATGGACATTTTGATGCACGCCCTCGATCTCGATACGGATACATTTGTTCGAGGAGGCCGGGCAGTGTGGCGTCGCATTCTGCACTCCGCCCGTGGATGCAGCAGCAATAAGTTGTATCTTCTGATCAGTATGCATCGGTATGAATTACGGCACAACTCCTAAAACGCCAATGCTCGGCAACGCTAGAAGCTCCGGTGTTTCCTACTAGTGCGACCATGTGATTCGTCCTAGTGCCCGCACTCCTTCACTCACAAGCCTCGAGTTTAAACTTGTCTTGGAACAATGAATTCTCCATCGAGAATCGCAACAAGGTTCAAAGCGTTTTCTTTCCGTTGCCGAGTTATTTATCCAATCTTGTTCTGTACACTGACCTTTTGAGTGATAGCTTGGCACGTTGGTTCGACACATCTTATAACGGAGATCTGCGTACCAATAAGATTCTTAAATTGCGTTTGGATTTGATCCACGGTTCTAGCGCACGGTTTAAAAGCCACTGGTCGCCCCCCTCTCGCCCCTCACCCCCACGCACTAGTGGACACGATCAGGGAGCCCTTCCTTGTCGCAACAAAGCTGGACCCCGCGCTGTTCCGCTGTCGACCATGTACAACGACCAAGCTTACCAACATGAGTATAATCCCGGTTCTCTGTACGTAATCTAACTTTTCGTCTTCAAAGTTGATCGGAGACTGAGAGCGCTTGTCTCTGTACCAGCGACGATTTCATCGCTCAGCTACTGAACGACACCTCTGACATCCTACCTACATTTACAGTCCCTTACGCTTCTACGTCCACGTCTGCAACCACACCCACAACTGCACCCGTACTTGGACCGTTAATCTCCCCTCCCATCGACTCGGTATCCCAATTTTCACCTCTCGCCTCTTCACCTGTCATCGGGATCTCCACCGCAACCATAAACGATGCGAGCCCGTACCTCACCTGCCAGTGGGTCTCCCTATACAATCCCTCGGGCGTCTGCGGCACTCCGCTTTCCCAAGACCCGAAACACGCCTGCATGCACCTGCGGGAGGCCCATCACGTCCGCGGGAATGAAAAAGTGATCGTACAGTGCCATTGGCGGGACTGCGCTGTCGCGCCGATGCAACGCGGGAGCCTCATTCGTCATGTTCTTACGGTACATCTTGGCCTGTTACGTTGGCGGTGTGAGGTGTGTAGGCGGATGTTTTCTAGACGGGGGACGTCGCATACGTGTGTCGAGGGTGTATGAGTGGCCCGTCCCCCCTCTTTCTCCCTGTTTTCGTGCTTTGCTCTTTGCTGTCTCTGTCGTATACCGTACGTCTGTTTCGTCGAGAGGTGGACCTGTTCTTGTAAGTAAAAGAAAGGCTAGAAACGAGTTTGCAGATGCTCTGTCTTGTATTGTATGTACCTAACCGTGTTCTGTCATTCCGAAGACATAGGAAAGGAAGAGGACGGTTCGATTTCGCCTCGAAACAATTTCATCGCCTCTCTTATTTTTTTTTCTTTTCGATGCGGAGTACGTCCAACGGGAACGGTAACGCGAGAAATGGCGATGCGAATGAGCACGTTGGGGGCACTCACAGCCCTCCCTTACCCCAGACACTCGAGACTTGACCACATTCAGGATCATCGGTTCTCCCAACCGCAGACACCCGTCTCGTGTGTGTCGTATCCCCCCCTTGAAAAAAAAAGAGACTAATGTGACCGGCGCACAGTTCCAAAAAGGGAAAGCGGACAAAAAGGCCGTGTTGGACAGTTTTTTGATGTGACGTGTCAAACATGCCGGATCGTGTATAACCCCCCCCCTATCACCTGACGTCCTGCTTTCCCTCTCGAGACCTGCCCTGTTTTGTGCGTTTGAGCGCGTGTGGTCGTTTGACGGACGTCGGATGTGTCACCTTCATAGATGGGATGATGGTGAGAAAGCGTCCCTCGAGAAGCTGGTTTCGAGATCGAGGCTTGGAAATCAATGATGTGCCTGGGACACAGCAGGACATCACGAATGCCGTACAGCCCCGACGGTCAGGGCTGCACGCATATTCAAGCGATTAGAGTCACAAGTTCCCTCGAATCGATTGAGATGCAAAGAAAAACGGATACAAAAGGTCAGGATGGGTCGACGTTCGCTGTCAACGAATGGGCGTTCAAGAAAGTTTAAAAACGCACACCGATCTTGAGATTCCCTCTGGACATGTCGCACCGGAGGGCCGGGGAGGACGTTTTTCCAACGCTTCGATAAGTAAGATATATCCCTCGTCGTGTGATCCACGGACGGATCAACCCAGCACCATGAACGAAACAGGCTTGTGTGATGTTGGCAGGGTGGCTCAAGGGGGGGTTTTAGATGGCGTCCACACCTTTCAGGAATGCGCTGATCGAGCGGCCTTGGCAAGTACCATCCGTGCGGGAATGAACACACAAAAGGACGATGCTGCCAAGAACGGCCCGTGCTTCCGCCCACCGGGAGGTAGAAATGCGTATTACTTGGTCCGGGGCCAGTTTATGGCGGCCGTTGGCGACTGTGTGATCCACCGACGCATTAATGATGGAGCTGGCTGGGTAAAAAAGATCCGACCTTCTTAGGTAATGATCTCCCCCTTTACTCCCAGTGGTCGGAAGAAGGGCCATAACCTCAGGTTCCCCCACTTCCGCAGCGGCGCTTTTAGTCGACTCGATTATGAATCTTGTTCCTGGGAAACCGATCTTGTATCAGCCCCAATCGAAGAGGATGCACAGTCGCGGAGTTCTTCGGTAGGACACTGGAGGAAAGAGGACGTCGTTGACTCGAACCTAACCCAAGATCCCGATCAACAATTAACTGCATATCTCCGAAATGGGTGACGACATAAACAGTTCAAGGAGTTGTACACACCTAACAATAGCTGACACCGTCGCGAGTATGGGTTCGTGACACATTTAGTGATATGGACAAGGCATGAGCGGAACGGCGGGGATGTGTGTGCCTCATCATTTCGTTCGCGCCCACTCGCCTGGGTGCGCCCGTTCGTCCATCTACCCGTTTTGTCGCCTTGTTTACGCCACCCCCCATTTCCGCCCACCGTTTCTCCACCCGCCTACCCATTTTACGACTGCAGACCCACTCGCGCCTCATACCAACCCTCGTTCGACGTCATTCGTGCTCCACAGATTCATACCCTAACCACTTGCACCGCACCTGTTCGCACCCCGTCCATGCGTGCCTTACCCGTTCGCAGACCTGTTTGTGCCATAGTTCACTTGTAAGACACGAGCAAGATTCGCTGTTTACTTACAACCACCTTCTTGTACCTTTCAGCTGATGTCACTACAAGATGCGAGGCGGTGGTAAGTGATGCATCATGATCCAAATAGGCAGTGTAGCACGGCCAGTACGCAGCGCTGAGCATTCGTGCGTCATCCATGTCGAATGATGCAACACACTGTACACACGAAAAAGTCTTGGCAGCGTTCATTACGGTCTATGCATGTTGGATGCATGATCCAGCGGATTCCATGAGTAATCCACTTGCCAAGTCTGCGTTCACCGATGCATCACCCAACCGTGTCCGAGTAGATCTACTCCAACGCTGATCCAGAGGTCAGCCTGAGGCGGGAAATTGGTGGCAGGGAATGTACCTGAAGTAGTGGAGTTTCCACAAAAAGAGGCTTATTGGAAACTATTGAATGCCGGGCTGAGAGTGGTGTTGGTTAACCACCAGCTTGATGCATGCATTGGATAGACAATTGATGCATCAAGTACAATGAATTTGCATCGCTCCGTAGTGGCAGTAATCACAGTGTTTTGCGACACGATCGCCTGGGTGCCGAATTCGTTTGACTGCCGAAGCAGTTTATAAGCAAGTAGTCAACTTGTCACACCACGTGATTCACAAGCCAAATGCAGTCGTCCATCAGCACTTTAAACAAATGCCCACCACTTATGAAAATGAGATTTGATTCAAGTAAAACATTGACTAGGATGAAGGATTAGGATGTTGGGATTCTGTATGGTACTTCTTGGGATGTCCTACCCATCCGGATGATAAAATGATATATGTTTTCAGTCATAGTTGAAGCTTGGCTTGTTGTTTATGGAAGCAAACTTGACATAGGAAAAGCTACAAGATACATTTGCATAGGTCCAATTAAGACTATGAGTTAACACAACATCAAGATCAACAGCTACCAATCAAGCCAGAACAATGCCAGTGAAGTAGGGTGAGTGACTATCAGTGATGGGAAGTGAAGTGATATGCCATAAATGGCAGTGAGTGAATAAACTGTTGTAATGATTGGTGTGTTTTTACAGTACATGAAGTGTACTGCAAACTGGTGTGGGAATTTCACTTAGGTTAGATGGGACCAAATATAGTGATTGCTCTTGGCTACAAATCATCCCCCTAGGTCATGTGATTTAGTCCAGCCAATTAGAAGATATGACCATTTTAAGATGGTCACTCCATTGTAATAGTTAATTCACTTTTGATATGAAAGTCAAGATCTCTATATATAATGGGATAGTTGCTATTGTTTGGTGCTACAAACAAACATACACATATATTTATCATGTCCAAGTTCAAAAAAGCCCACACATACTCCTTTACTCTCTATTGATATTATTATGAAATCTCTCTCTACTGATCAAAAGGTGTTACAACACCACTACTTTACTTCGCCAAAATGTACACTTTCATATACTACACTTAGTTATCTTCACTATTCTTCACTCTTTCTTCAACACTTCATAATACTTTTGACTTTAGTTGGCTACATCTGGTACCAACTACTTATTTAGATCACTCCAGACACTAGGATGTATAGCATCAACTGCAGTAAGGTCTGTGCACAGTAGATCTATCATATAAATAGGTAGGAACATGTACTAGACACTCTAGCCTAATCCATTTGTACTTTTGTTGGCATTCAGTCTCCTGGACTTGAGCTATAGAGTATTAAGAAAGAGTCTCACTCCATCTTTGTCTCATTTATCCATCCTTCACTCTATCTCTTGCCAGTCTTGGTGGAATACTGTAAGATTGTCTAGCCAGTGTGGAACCATTAGTCTTTGAGGCTTAAGGTCATAACAAAAGGCTTCTATTTATCTTCAAGGAGGCCACTCTGCCTACTCTATTACCTCTTCAATGAACATCCATGCCTATGCTGTGTCTAGGCTTCACTCTAAAGAGTGTCCCGACCTAGAGAAACCCTCTGATGATTGTCTATCCTGTTATGCTTAGCTCAGATAGAGATGAGCGTAGCCTTTGAAAATCTTGGCCTTTGAGTAGAAGATATCTATGCCTTGCAAGCTGGAGGTGTTATGCTTCGATATACCTTCAAGTAAGAAGGTATAAAGACTCAAGCGAAAGAGAGATCTTGTTATGAGGACAAGACTAGAACTACATTGGATTGTGTAGAACTAGCTTACTGACTACTGTTACACAGTGATAGTTATATACTACTATGGATCATGCACAGACCATGCTAAGTCAGCTACTATGGATGACAAATACTGCTGTAGATACTTAGTGAGGTACTATGGAATGATCTCTTGGGGAAGAAGTAGAGTGGGAGTAATGGGGATATGAGATGATGAGAGATCATCATCTAAAAGTGAAAGATTGTCTATAAAAGGTGAGGCATATAAATAAGACACAAGAAAAGGAAAAATTGTAACAGAAGGTCCACTTTTAGGATTAAGCTATCTGGCTTAATACTTACATGCCCATGCTTTATCACATTCATCATATTCTTTGGCAGAGAGTGGGGTCAGTTCATAGAGGTCTTCTGTATCCTCCACACATTGGTGATGTCGAGTGATCACTGGGCAAATCTCACCCCAGTGAATATTGATACATTCTATACATTGAGGAGTGGGATAGGGAGCATTTCCATGTGTTTGGTGGCAAAATGAACAAATTGTGGTAGGATAGTTATGGAGAGAATGACTGGGTACTTGTTGATTGTAGCTATGATAGATGTAATTCTGGCAGTGGATACCTAAATGAGTATCATACTCACTGTACCACCCACAGAATGATTCCTAACCTGAGAGAGGGGGAGTAGTCAGTTGGAAGGGGGGTACATCATCATTGGTTGTGTTGACACCAATCAGGTTGGTATGAGTACCTTATGCAACTACTGGAGGAATGGAAGGGGTGGTCAACGAGACTCATCGAAGTACTAAAGAAGGTAGCCCAAACATCAGGATGATTCATTAATGTGAATGACAAGAGGGTAATGTTATGGAGGATAAAGGGTGGTGTGGAGGTGATGACAGTGTCTCCTCTAGGATAGGGAGAAGACTCAGAGGAGGATCATCAGGGATTGTAGGAGGAGTAGACAGTGATAGAAGAGGATGATAGAATGGAGGTGGACTAGGGGCAGTGGATCGTGGAAGGGGAACAATGGGCTCATCTCTGCCTGTGAGGTAGGTGACCAAGGTACTAGGGTAGAGGGTTCAGATGAGGGGGAGCATGATTTGCATGATTGGTTCATATGGTAAAGTATTGATAACATCCCTTAGATGGAGGTGATAGAGTAAGTCAAGGGTTTGAATGCATGCTTACATGATATAGATGCTGCCTTTGGCAGCTAGGACAAAAGGGTGGTCTCAGGGAGTAGCATTGTTCAGTAAGAGACAAAGAGTAGAGTATATGAGGTAAAGCATACACTCTTCAAGTAATGCATCATTGGCCAAAGGATAAGTAGTGATTTCAAGGAGAAGGAGAGTACTTTGTAATACTGCAGCATATAGGAGTTGATGAGAGAATTCAGGAAGTTGATTTACATGGATAGGGAAATGGTCAGGGATAGAGGAGGAGGTCAATGGTGTGGGATGAGAAGTTTCATTGTGGGTACAAGGCATGGTGATAGGGAATGGGGAGTCAAAGGGAGTGCTGTCACTTATAAGTCAAGAGGGTGGTCTGTACACCAGCTAAATTATCTTCCAGTTCCCATATATTCTCTGTATGAGAATACCTCTTCCACTTAATAAGGTATCGCTATCACTTCTTTGATCTAGAATGATCCAGGATATGCTCTATCTCCCATTATTCTTCCTTGTCAATGATCTCCACAGGTGGATGAAGTAGTAGAGTGTCAAATTCAGGGGTGGAGTGGAATGGAGAAAGAAGAGAAGCATAGAAAACATCATGGATCTTCCATGACACTGGTAGTTTTAATCAGTATGCCACAGAGAAGAGCACTTGGGTGATGGTAAATAGTCCTTCCCAAAGAAGGTTTAACTTCTTCCATGGCATACTTCGATGGAGATTAGTAGCCTTCGACCACATCTTATCTCCTATCTTCCATGGCCAGAACTTGTTGTGGATTCATGCATGCATCATTTGTTGTGTTAATTCATGTATAGTGGATACTTCTCGACATGCCTTATCTAACATAGTTAATCAATCAGTCAGGGCAGAAAGAAAGGTTTGTCTGAGAGATAGATAAGTGTGTGGTTCATATCCTAGGAGAAGGGAGAAGGGGGAGCATTTTGTAGATGAGTGAGTGGAGGAGTTATGATGGAATTGAGCAAAAGAAAGGAAGTCAGGCTAGGAAGAGGGTTCATTACTATAGAAGAGATGGAGATATATTTCTAACTCTTGATTTACTTGTTCTGACTTGCTGTCCATCTGAGGATGGTAGATAGAGGATAAAGCCACATCGTAATGTAGGAGACAAGCTAATTCTTGAGCAAAGGTGGAGGTGAATTACAGGCCTCAATTAGAGATGAGGCGATCATATAGACCAAAATGAGGAAAGACATGATGGAAGAAGAGAGAGACTATGCCTGCTGCATTGATCATTTTGGAGCAAGGGATGAAAATCACCCCCTTTATAAGCCCATGGTTGACCACAACCATGACAGAATCCAGAGGGCCAATAGAGGGAAGACTAGTGATGAGGTCAACAGAGAGCTGTTAGAAAAGGTGAGTAGCAGAAGAAGGAAGAGAGGAAAGAGGGGAAAGGGTAGGGAAAGTGAGCAGTTTTGATGACTAACAAAGAGAGCACTCTGCAATGAAGGCACAGATGAAGGTAGACATATCAGGCCACCAGTAGTCATATTGTAAGAGGGCGAGAGTACAGAATTGACCACTATAGCCCCCAGTGGGGGAGGAGTAGACCAAGAAAACAAAGGAATGGTGAGAGAAGGGAGGAACATAAAGGTGGGAGTGGTAATAGAGAAGACCATTGTGGAACATCCAATTGAAGAAAGCAGAATAGAGGAAAAGAGGGAACCCCTCACACATACGCTTGAGAGCAAAGAGAATAAGAGGGTCAGAGGTGGAGGAGAGGGCAATCTATCATTGCAATGTGAGGTTGATGAGAGAAATAAAAAGGTCTGGGGGAAGGAGAGTGATGAAGGCATTATCAGAGGAGGAGTCAGAAGAAGAAGAGCAGGAGAGGGTGTCTGTAGAGTCTATCACAGAACCAGATTGAACAGAAAAGTGGAGATCAAAGTTCTGGAGAAATAACATCCAGCAGGCCTGCCGATGGAAAAGACAATAGAGTTGCCAAAAATAAGAAAGTTTCTTATGGTCAGTATAGACAGTAACTAGAAGACTAGTCCCATGAAGATAATGCTTCCATTTGGAAAGAGGATGGATTATAGTGAGGAGTTCACAATTGTAAATGTCATAATTCTGTTTGGTGGAGGATAAAGTACAGGAGATGTAGGCACAGGAATAGAGATCACCATTGATATCCTTTTACATAAGGATGCCACCAGTAGCAAGGAGGGAAGTGTCAGTCATGAGGAAAAAGAAAGCAGTGATATCTGGAAGAAGGAGAACAGGGGCTGTTGTGAAGAGGTGTTTAAGGCAATCAAAGGCAATTTGGCATTCAGAAGTCCAGTCCTAAGAGTGGTTGAGATAGGTGAGGGAATAGAGAGGTGCAGTGAGATGGGAGAAGCTGGAGATGAACTTCCAATAAAAATTGCAAAAACCAAGGAAGGAGCAAGCTCCTTTGACCAATGTAGGAGGTGACTAGTCCAGTATAGCAGACACCTTGACAGAATCCATGCTCACACTGTTGTGTGTAATGATGAGACCCAGGTATTTGATGGAGGAAGTGTTAAAAATGCATTTGGATAGTTTGAGGAAAAGAGAATGTTCTCACAAATGGACAAGGACTAAATGAGTACGTTCATGATGAAGAGACAGATCAGAGGAATGGATGAGAATGTTATCCATATAGATGATTAGCTAGCCCTA
>JBBPKO010000072.1:62517-77772 GCA_038089295.1 Xerocomus amazonicus
CTACCAAGGAAGAAGATGAAACCACCTCGACACATTCCTTCCTCTCTCCCGAGGAACAATCCAAACCTCCCTCTCCCACACCACTACCAGCCCCTCCACTAGACCTATCTCCTTTGGAACTCCATTTCGCTATGGACAACCAGGATCAAGCAGCTAGTCAGCTAGTCAAACTCAAGGCCGGTCTCCCAAGCAATTTCTCAGGAGACTCCCTCGATGCCCCTCACTGGGGAATGGCTATGATGGCCTTTTTCACTCTCAATCCAGAACTTTACAACACCAACGGGAAAAAGATGTTGGTCGCATTAAACAAAATGACTAAGGGACAAGGAAGTGCTTTTGCCAAAAAATGATACAGGCAAATTGGCAATGAAGCATTCCCAGATGAACATAAAACATATGACACGATGATGGAAGACTTTGGGAAGACCTTTTTCCCTTTCAACTACAAAGAGATGGCAAGGCGACAAATGCTGGAAACAGTCCAAAACCTTCGTGCTAAGGACAGTTTCCAAAATTATATCGCAGATTTTCAACTCCATGCTGCAAGGTCAGGAATCACGGACCAAAACACTCTGATTGACGTGTTTGCCACAGGGTTAGACCCCAGATTGTCCCAAATGATCCTATCCATGGCGACAGTATCTGAAACTCTGATTGGATGGGTGAGCACCGCATCCAAGTTCAATGCTCAATAATAGAGGATCACCACTTTGCAGCAGGGAGGGACATTAGGACTTCCCCAACCAAGGCGAGACCCAAATGCTATGGATGTGGATGCAATCTGCCTGTCTCCGGTAGAAAGAGCTAGACATCTGTGAGAAAAAAGATGTTTTGTCTGCCATAAGAAGGGATGTTGGTCGAACAACCATTCTCATCAACAAGGGATGGGACAAGGAAGACCCCCTCCAACCCATGTCTCAAACAGACCTCTCCCTCTCTTACCGACCTCTTTCTTCCCAACCGCTCACGTTATGGAAATTCCCCCACAACCGAACAGAACACCATCCTCCTCCCCTGCACAAGAATATATAGCCACTCTGATGGCTAAAGGAATGACCAATGAGAACATTTGCCAAGTATTGAAAGCCTGTTATGATGACAGATCCACTGAATGAGTGGTTCCAGAGATGCTGAAGGATTTTTAAACTGGGAGAAAGGAACGTCAACTGCCTTCTCTCTCTCCTTACGAGCAATGTATACTAGCTGGGAACCAATCAATGCTATGAGAATTCCCATGATGATACATTTGACCAACCAACAAGTTGACCTCCTTGCCTTAATAGACAGTGGCGCCACCGAGAATTTCCTACATGAACGATTTGCCAAAGAAAACTGTTTCCCTCTTACCTGCCTACCAACACCAGTGCAGGCAAACAACGTTGACAGATCTCTTAACAGAGGAAGAAACATTCTTTGGAAAACAACGTTTGTAGCAACCTTCCAAGATGTAGATTGCCACATCCAGGCCTATGTTGTGGATTTAGGAAAAGAAGATTTGATCTTGGGATACCCTTGGCTATAGAACCATAACCCCACCATCGATTGGATGACAAAAACCATCACAATTGACCCCTTCTCACATTCCGACTACCAACCCTCACTTCAATTCCTCTCCACATCTCCAAATGCCAAGATCACTCGACAATGGAAGAAAAGATATCAAGCAGAAAGAGCACAAATCAGAAAGACTACCTTAGCTACCAGCCTTGTGCAACAACAGGAAGTCAAGGAAGTCATGTTACCCGAATATCTGTCAACATATTTGGATGTTTTCACTGAACCAAGACAAGAGGTGTTGCCCCCTTCTCGTTCATTTGACCATGCAATTGTACTAAAACTAGGGTTTACCCCGAAGATCGGTAAAACCTACCAGCTAAATCCCTAAGAGATGGTGGCCTGCAAGATATTTATTGATGAAAATTTGCAGTTGGGGCAGATCCAACCCTCTTCTTCACCACAAGCTTCTCCCTTCTTCTTTGTTCAAAAGAAGACTGGTGATCTTCACCCCTGCCAAGATTATCGATACTTAAATGAACACACGGTCCGAAATGCATATCCATTACCCCTCATCCCAGAATTAATCGACAAACTGAAGGGGTCTGTTATGAAAACGAGCATTTTCTACGTATTTTTCATCTTAGTCGCCAGGACTAGCCTCTGACTACCGACAAGCCATAGTGACCACTAGTGGGTCTTAGTCCCGATACCCTTTACTTTGAATCCCTCAGTCTAGTGACTAAGCCCATCACATGACCAGTCACCTGATCTTATTAGATAATCAATCCAGACCTGGGATGTCATCAGCACGATCACATCATCATCCGGCTGAGTCCAGAATCCATATGTCAGCCATGACATCATTTGCTGCCAAGTCTAGATCCAATGACGTATCTATGACATCATCTGATTCCGATTATTCTATGGCATTCCAGCCTATAGCATTAGTTGCTCGCATAGCCAAGGCTACAGATCCTGAGCCTATGGCGATACTCACTTATCCCCTGATCACTAATGACTAGAAGCTCCAAGCCAATGGTCGTCATCCCTTGACAGGATTCTGAACCCTTTACCCATTGTCGCTTACCAGATATATCATTGCCCGCAACCCTGTGAGAGTCCACGGTACTCCATTAGTGCTCAACCAATCACATTAGTCCCTCTGGTAACTGGATTACCAATGCGCTATATCAGCTAGCCAATCAAGCAGCACTTACGCATCTCCGCAGTAGGATATTAAGGGAATAGCCAATGGCCTTATTCTCTTGGTATGACGTGTACGACTCCTGAGTACTTTCACTTTCCATCTTTAGACTTCTGACTCAGGATGACATATCATCTCTTATTTATATTTTATTCCACAGTCTTCTATTTCCATGTACCAGTAGCATTAGTTTCTCAGCTCATACTCTGTATCAGTAGCCAGTAGCATTACTTACTCATCATTTACCAGAACCTTAATTAATCTAGCATAGCTTGGTCTGTGCATAGATACCGTTAATATATAAACCCAGGAACTCGACTGGTAACCCCAGTCTTGTTCACTTGAGGATTTTATCGTAAAGTCCCAGTACCCTTAGGCATTCACTGGATTTCGTTCCAGACCATAGTAAGGATCCCTGACTCCTACCTAGCCAAGGGTAGTTCCTCTTTATCCTGTACTAGGGGACCAGCAGTGGCTTGTCCATCCCTCAGGATCCATATCACATCTACTCGCCCAGTGACCTCTTGGTTGAGGCTGCTGTGTAACCATCAGTTATCAGTTCAGTATCAGCACTAATGTCTTTCACCACAGGTCAGTCTGCTACTCAGTTTAGTAGGGACTTCATATCAGGGTCCACAATATTCACCAAAATGGATATTCGTTGAGGATATAATAATGTCCTCATCAGACCAGAAGACCGATGGAAAGCTACCTTCATCACCCCCTTTGGTCTTTTCAAACCAACCGTTATGTTTTTTGGCCTCTGCAATTCCCCCGTCACTTTCCAGTCACTCATGAACCACGTGTTTCAGGATTACCTAGCCCAAGGGTGGCTGGTGATATACATGGATGATATCCTCATCCATTCTTCCACCGCTAGTGATCACCACCAGCACACACGTCTCGTTCTTGCCTGTCTCTGCCAACATTCTCTCTTTCTGAAATTGTCTAAATGTACGTTCGATGCTGCCCAAATCAAGTACTTGGGAATGGTAATTTCCCACGACAATGTCCATATGGACCCTGCCAAATTGTCCGCCATCTGTGACTGGCTCCCCCCTCAGTCTGTGAAGGCAGTCTGATCTTTCCTTGGTTTCTATAACTTCTATCAGAAGTTCATTCCTAATTTCTCCACCCTCACCGCCCTGCTACATGCTCTTACCCACCTTCATACTCCATGGCATTGGTCCCCTGAGCATCAAACAGTGTTTGATCATCTCAAAGGTGTCTTTACCTCTTCCCCAGTCCTCTCCCTTCCTGACGTCACTCGACCTTTTACTGTCATGACCGATGCTTCCCTCACCGCCACAGGAGGGGTCCTTATGCAATCTGACCCCAATGGTGACCTTCACCCATGTGCCTACTTATCCCGCACTCTTTCCCCTGCTGAGCGAAATTATGACATTTACGATCGGGAATTGTTGGCAGTCATCTATGCTCTTGCTGAATGGCATCATTACCTCCAAGGCACAGGTCTCCCTGTCACCATTCAAACCAACCATAAGAACCTCACCTACTTCTGCCAACCTCATCATCTCTCTTGTCGCCAAGCATGCTGGATGCTCTTCCTCCAGGACTTTGACCTTTCCTTTGATATCCGCTCTGGTCGCATGATGGCCCCTGCTGACGCTTTATCCCACCATGCTGACCCCAACACCTCCACTGACAATGCTGCTGTCACCCTCCTCCCGTCCAACCTGTTCATCTCCCTTATTGATGTCGCTCTCACTAACAAAATTGCCCTCTCTACTCCCTCTAATTCCCTTGTCCTCTCTGCCCTTGCGTACATGCAGGAAGGCTCCTCTCTTTTTCCTCGCTCCACCCTCGCTGATTGGACCTTTGATGGCAGGTGTCTCTACTATCGTCGCCGTCTTTATGTTCCCCCTGTCGTCCGTCACCCTCTTCTCTCCTCTATTCACTCTTTCCCTGCTAGGGGTCACGGTGGTATTTTCTGCACCCTTGCTCTTCTTCGCCACAATTATTGGTGGCCGGGTATGGCATCTTTTGTCTGCTCCTTTGTCGCTGGCTGCCCCATTTGTCAGATGGCCAAACCTCTCACTAACCCCATCCTGCTGCTTCTCTCTCCTCTTGCCTCCTCTGCTGTTCTCCCTTTTAAACAGCTTTCTGTCGACATCATTTCTGGCCTTCCTCCTATGGGGTCTGTTGATTCTGTTTTGGTCATGGTCAACCATGGGCTTACAAAGGGGGTGTTTTTCATCCCCTGTTCAAAAGCCATTGATGTGGCGGATGTCACCTCTCTCTTTTTCCAACACATCTTTCCTCATTTTGGCCTCCATGACCGCCTGATCTCAGACAAAGGCCCACAATTTGCATCTGCCTTCATCTGAGAACTTGCTCACTTACTTCACTATGATGTGGCTCTCTCTTTAGCCTACCATCTGCAGACTGATGGTCAAACCGAACGCGTCAATCAGGAATTAGAGGTCTATTTGCACCTCTTCTGTAGTAGTGATCCCCTCCGTTGGCCAGACTACCCCCCCTGGCACAATACTACCATAATTCATCCATCCATTCATCCACAAAATGCTCTCCATTTGCACTCATCTTGGGTTATCAACCACAGGCCTACCCAGCCTTGGGGACTATGTTCATCCTTGCCCTCTTGGACCGGCTGAATGATTTGGCACGAATGAGGAAGGAGGTGCAAGCCACCCATGAACTAAGCCAACTAATGATGAAAGATCAGATCAAGTCCAAATTCCACCCATGGACAAAAGGGGATAAAGTGTGGCTCAGTGCTACTAATCTCCGCCAAAGTACGCTATGGCAGAAATTAAACCACCTATGAGAAGGACCATTCATTATCACGGAAGTGCTCTCTTCTGTGGCATATCGTTTGAAATTACCGGCGTCCTGGTGGATCCATAACGTCTTCCATGCTTCCCTTCTTTCGCCATTCAAACAAACACAAGTCCATGGCCCTGTGGAACTCTGACCCCCACCAGAGTTAATTGATGGAGAAGAACAGTGGGAGGTAGAACAGCTCGTATGACATAGGGGAATGAAAAGTCAGAGATAATATCTTGTCAAATGGAAGGGATATTCCCATGCTGAAAATACCTGGGAACTGGAATGGAACTTGCTCGATGCATGGACTATCTTGCAAGAATATAAGAACTCCCATCATCTCCACTGATCTATCCTCCCTAGATGCCAGCTATCCGCCACTTAACCAACATTATGTCTGAATTGTCAACCACCTCTGTTCTCTCTGACCCAATTCCCCTTCACGCCAACCTTCTACCCATCTTCCCTCACCGTCTTCTCTTCGGCACCATTCTCCAGGACGTCATCCTTATGATGTCTATCACCAACCACCCCCTTGCTGATGAAGCCATGTTAGAGGCATGTAACCTCTATTTAACATATTCCACCCTCCGTCTTGTTATGCACCAGCTTACCCCTCACGATCGTCTGCTCACCCTGGCGGCAGAAGGAAGTATCTGCATAGCGCAGGCCTGCATCCAAACTCTGAACCTTCTATTCCTCCTACATTTCAGAGACATCGTCAACTCACTCCCTTATGACTTAGTAGCACCCATTTTCTCCCCTCTCTTACGCACTCTTCACCCGGGGGCATTAAGAATGTACTTGACACAAGACGATGACCCAGTTCTCCCCTGTGTCTGCTCTGCCACTCCATCTCCCACACTACTCCCTCGTTGACCCCCCACTGAAACCTCTCCTTCCTCCCCTCCTACTGCGTCTCCCTCTCCACCTCCTCTTGTCCACCCAACATTGCCTGATACCTGCCAAATGCCGACCCCCACCTCTCATCATTGAGCTAGATGACAAACAATTACTTCATCCTTTGGTCTACCCACTTCCCCCATCCGTTGACAGACGTTCCTCCACCAGTCAGGTACTCGAGCAGATCCCATTGACATAGATGCCCCAAACGAATGGAACAGTTGTTGTGTCCACTGCAGAGAATATGACACCCACTTGAGCATTCATTGCCCAATGTACACCTGCTCCTGCTGTCTCTGTGTCGCTCCTGGACATTCCCATGAAAATTGTCCATCAGGCATCTATGCCACCTGTGGACATGCTCATGGCTGGGCCCTCTGTCCTCCACCCCATTATGACATAAAGGAAGAAGATGATCTCTATGAACCCACTCCTCTTCCTGCCGACGATTATGATGAACAAGATGAAGCATGAGCAACCAAAAGCACAGCACCAATGGGTTTGCACTAGGGTAAAGAGGTATCAGTCAGTGTCTGATATCTTAAATGGGAGCTTTTGTTATGTTTTTCCTCTATGCTCCTCTATGTTCACCCTTATTGTCTTTATCTTGATCAGATCTCTACGTATCGATGGACACTATTTTCCTTCTAGGCAATGATCATTATCTTGCCTCGTGTTCCTTTATCTGATCCCCATCCGATTACTATTGCCCCAAACCCCAACTGATCTTAATCATAACCCCATAGATTGGTATGATAACACTTAGTCAGGGTGGTCTGTGCACCATTGGGAGTAGTATATATATTTAGTGTCATGTACCAGAAGCAGTAAGCTAGTTCTATGCAATCCAGCTAGATCTTGCTCCTTACTCCAGAGTGACTTCCATCCTCTTGAGTAAGCTACTCCATCCAGAGTAGATCTTCTAGTTCTTCAACACAACTGCATAACAGAATACTTAGAAGAAGCATTCACTAAGTTAGATTCTCTAAGGCAAAATGGAAAAAAGATTATGGAGTTCTTCAATGAATTCCAATTCTTAAAAGAAGACTTGAACGTCCTTGACAAGCATGCTGTTCATATGCTGCAAAAAGTGGTGGACTACAAGATCTATATCACCATACTAGAGAACAAGGGAGATCTCAAGCTTGAAGAGACTCTCAACACTTATCAGGAAATGGGTGAATGCTTAGAACAAGTACAGTTCAAAAGAGGAGCTTGAAAAGAGAACCCAGCAAATTGGCAATCAAGGCCAAAATTTACTACAGTTGGCACTCAGCCAGGCTGGGGTGTGCTCATGGAAATAGGGGCATAGCAACAGTCAAGACCATGTCCTAATTGTGATAAGACAGGACATTGAGCCAAGGAATGCAGAGCCCCACAGCAGTGCTTCAACTGTAAGAAACCTGGTCACTTTATCAAGGATTGCAAGACCGGAATGATCGTCAAAGCATGAGTCATCAGATCTTGATTCAAAATCCTGGAAGAAGAGGAAGTAGTAGACTTGACTCGATACATCAAGAAAGACATAGAATACGAAAAGGAAAAGACTCAATAGGAAGAGTCTTTAAAAGAGTAAAGACCTCTCATCTTTGAGGTGTGAGTAGGTCAGACAAAGTTTCAGTCACTGATAGTATTGTTTCTTCTATTTCCCCACCTCATTGTAGTACCTGTACTTGTGGTCATGATTTTGTACTGCCAGATTGTAACATTCATGAAGTGGACTCCTTTTCAGTTTCTAAAGTTTTTGTACCTATGCCAATAGAAGAGAAGAAGGCTAGCATCCATTGGATGTACCCGTCTTTATCCAAAGTTGAAATAGTTTCCCTAGTATCCCCAGAGCCACCTTCGAACAGTAGTAGTACCATGCCAGTTTCTAGTTACCAAGCACCATTTTCCACAGATTTACCATTCATCAAAGGGGTGTCTCAAAAGAGTGCAGTGACTGACAATAAAGTCATGCTTAATTCCCCACCAAAAGGAAAGTCCAAGACTAAGTTTGAAAAGGCTGAATTCCTCTCTAATATTTATAAAATCCTTGAAACCCCAGTTGTAATGAGAACGACCATTGCAAACCAAGAACTAGAATTTCAACTGATGCCGACAATCTATGGATATGTCATGCATAATAATCAGGCAAGATGGACCAAAATAGGTTTGGTTGAAGTGCTACTTGATTCAGGAGCAATGCATATGTTTATTGACAATAATTTTGTAAAGAAGCAGAATTTACAGATAGTGAAACTCGATAAGGCAGTGCTGGTCCTCAATGCTGATGGAACTGAATAGCTAATTGGGAAGGTGACAGAAAAGGCTTACCTCACCATAGTTATCAAAGAAGCCAATGGCAATAAGCACACAGAAGCCATTGAAGTTTTTCTGTCAACCTTAGGACAACAAGACATGATCATAGGATACGATTGGTTAAAATGACACAACTGTTACACTTCAAGTATCTTGTCAATGGTGATGTCGAAAGATACTACTCAAGGCTTTGAGGCAAAGTCTCTTAGCAATGAGGACAAGACTAGATCAATGTAAGATTGTGTAGAACTAGCTTACTGCTACTGATACATGGCACTACATTTATATACTACACCCAGTGGTGCACAGACCACTCTGACTAAGCATTATCATACTGATCTATAGGGCTATGATTAAGATCAGTTGGGGATTGGAGTGATAGCAATCAAGTGGGGATCAGATAAGGAAAACAAGGCAAGATAAAGATCATTGTCTAGAAGAGAAATAGTGTCCATCGATAACAAGAGATCTGATCAGATAAAAATGATAAGAGTGTGTGTAGAGGAGCATAGAGGAAAAACATTAGAAAAACGTAACAGAAGCCTCCATCTAAGATGTCAGACACTGACTGACACCTTATCCCCTAATATTGTCCTTTGATTACCCATGCTTCATCCCATTCATCATGGTCTTCAGTGGGAAGGGGAGTCGGTTCATAGAGGGTGTCGTCCTCCACCTTTGGGTCATAGTCAGGTGGGGGGCAAGGGGCCCACCCATGGGAGTGTCCACAGGTGGCACAGATGCCAGTGGGACAATTTTCACAAGAATGTCCAGAGGCGACTCATTGACAGCAAGGGCAAATATAGGTCGGACAATGGATTCCCAGATGAGTGTCATACTCCCTGCAATGAACACAATAACTGTTCCATGTGTTCGGAACATCCACATCAATAGGCTCCTCCTGTGTTCCTGCTTGATGAAGGAACGTCTGTCGGTGGATGGGGGACATAGATAACCCAAAGGACGAAGTGATGGCTCATTGTCGTGCTCGACGACGAGAGGCAGGAGTGGGTGTTTGGCGGATGTCTGGTAACATTGGATAGACAAGAGGAGGTGGAGAGGGAGACAAAGTAGGAGGGGATGAAGAGGGAGTTTCTGTAGGGGCTCGATGAGGGAGAGGCGAAGGAGATGGAGTAGCTGAGTGGACACAAGGGAGGACTGGGTCGTCGTCCTGTGTCAAGCACATTCTTAATGCCCCTGGGTGAAGAGTCCATAAGAGAGGGGAGAAGATAGGGGCAACCAAGTTGTAAGGGAGACTGTTGATGACATCTCCGAAATGGAGGAGGAATAAGAGGTCTAGAGTCTGGATGTGGGCTTGTGCAATGCAGATACTCCCTTCCACTGCAAGGGCAGGTGGGCAGTCATGAGGGGTAAGCTGGTGCATTATGAGATGAAGAGTGGAATATGTTAAATAGAGGTTACATGCCTCTAGCATAGCTTCGTTGGCGAGGGGGTGGTTTGCGATAGACATCATAAGAATGGCATCCTGGAGAATGGTGCCAAAAAGAAGACGGCGAGAGAAAATGGGGAGAAGGTTGGCATGGAGTGGGATTGGGTCAGGGAGAATGGGAGCAGTTGATGCTTCTGACATAATATTGGAGAGGTGATGGATAGCTGGCATTTGAAGGGGAGGACAAAGGAACTGATGTTCTCCTATAATGAATGCTGTTGTTTATATACCAGGAGGGTGGTCCGTGCTCCGGATAAATTCTGTTCTGGTTCCCAGGTATTTTCAGCATGGGAGTACCCTTTCCACTTGATAAGGTAACTCCATCGTCCTTTTCCTCTGCGATGCCATAAGATACGCTCAATCTCCCATTGTTCTTCTTCGTTAATAATTTCCGCCAGTGGGAGAAGCGTCAGAGTGCCAAACTTGGGGGTACTGCGGAACATGGAAAGAAGGGAAGTGTGGAAGACATCATGGACTTTCCAGGATGGGGGAAGTTTTAGCCGATATGCCATAGGAGAAATCATCTGAGTGATTATGAAGAGTCCTTCCTGCAATAGATTTAGCTTCTTCCAGAGTGTGCTCTGGTGGAGATTGGTCGCTTTTAGCCACACCTTATTGCCTATTTTCCATGGGCGGAACTTACTGCGAATTCTGGCTTTCATCAGTTGTTGAGATAATTCATGGGCTGCGGATGCTTCTCATCACACCTTATCCAGGGTGTTCAGCTATTCAGTTAAGGCAGGGAGGAATGTTTTTCCGAGAGGGGGGTATGCCCATGGTTCATATCTCAAGAGAAGAGAGAAGGGGGAACATTTGGTGGAGGAGTGAACAGAAGAGTTGTGGTGAAACTGAGCGAAGGGAAGGAGGTCAGGCCAAGTTGTGGGCTCATTGCTACAAAAGAGACATAAATATGTTTCCAACTCTTGGTTGACTCACTCTGTTTCACCATCTGTTTGAGGATGATAGGCAGAGGACAGAGCGACATCATATTGAAGTAGGCGAGCCAGTTCTCGGGCAAAGGCTGATGCGAATTGTGGCCCGCAGTCAGATATGAGGCAATCATGTAGACTGAAATGAGGGAAGATGTGATGGAAAAAGAGATTAGTGACTCCAGCAGCATCAATTGGCTTGGAGCATGGGATGAAAAATACCCCCTTAGTAAGACCGTGGTCAACCACAACCATGACAGCATCGAGAGAACCAACAGGGGGAAGACCAGAAACGAGGTCCATGGAGAGCTACTGGAAAGGGCAGGTCGCCAAGGAGGAAAGGGGGGAGAGGGGAGGAAGGATGGGAGAAGTAAGTGGCTTCGAGGACTGGCAAAGAGGACAACCGGAGACAAAGGCACAAACAAAGGTCGACATGCCTGGCCACCAATAATTGCATTGAAGGAGGATGAGAGTATGGAACTGACCCCTGTGACCGCCAGCTGGCAAAGAGTGGACAGAAGAGACAAGAGGGCACCAGGAGGAGGGGGGAACATAGAGATGCGACCAGTAGTAAAGAAGGCCGTCATGAAAAGACCAGTCAAGAAAAGCTGAGCGAGGAAAGAGGGGGGAACTGGCATGCATCCTGTCAAGGGCCGAAAGAAAGAGAGGATCAGAAGTGGTGGAAAGGGTGATCTTTTCATAAAGAGCAACATCAATGAGGTTGACAAAAAGATCAGAAGGAAGAAGGGTGACATCAGCATTGTCAGCAGAAATGTCAGGGGAAGAGGAGCAGGAAAGGGTGTCGGCAGGACCCATCACAGATCCCGGTTGGACTGAGAAATGGAGATCAAAATCCTGTAGGAATAACATCCAATGAGCCTGTCGACGGGATAGGCAATGGGGCTGTTTAAAGTAGGCCAAGTTCTTGTGATCTGTGTAGACCATCACTGGAAGGCCCGTCCCTTGCAAATAATGTTTCCATTCGGCAAGGGCGTGGATGACCATGAGAAGTTCCCGATCATAAATGTCATAGTTTCGTTCAGCTAGAGAAAGCATGTGGGAAAGATAAGCACAAGGATGGAGGTTGCCATTAATGTCTTTTTACATCAGAACTCCTTCCGTGGCCAAGAGGGAGGCATCAGTCATAACAAAGAAGAGAGTGGTAAGATCAGGGAGGAGGAGAACTGGGGAGGTAGTGAAGAGGTTCTTTAGGGTGTCAAAGGCCTGCTGACACTATGGAGTCCACTCCCACGATTGGATGGCACGAGTAAGGGAATAGAGAGGAGCAACAAGATGGGAGAAGCTGGGAATAAACTTCCGATAGAAGTTGCAAAAGCCCAGGAAAGATCGGACCCCCTTGACCATCGAGGGAGGAGCCCAGTTCGTAATAGCTGCAACTTTGACCGGGTCCATTCCAATTGAGTTATGGGTGATGATCAATCCCAGGTACTTGACAGACGAGGTGTCAAATGTGCATTTGGAAAGCTTCAGGAAAAGAGAATGCTCCCATAGGCGATCAAGGACAAGCTGGGTGTGAAGATGATGGATTTCTAATTTGGTGGAATGGATTGGGATATTGTCCATGTAAATAACTAGCCACCCTTGAGCTAGGTAGTCACAGAAAAGATGATTCATCAAAGCTTGAAAAGTAGCGGGAGAGTTGCATAAGCTGAAGAACATGACAGTGGATTCAAACAAGCCAAAAGGAGTGATAAAGGCTGCTTTCCATCAGTCCTCTGGTTTAATTAGAACATTGTTATATCCCCATTGAATATCCATTTTGGTGAAGACACATGATCCCCGAAGCTTATCGACAAGATGTGGGATGAGGGGGAGGGGATAAGCGTTCTTAACCATATGCTCATTTAGATACCTATAATCTTGACATGGTCGCAGATCTCCAGTCTTCTTTGGAATGAAGAAAAAAGGGGAAGCTTGCAGTGATGTCGAGGGGACTATTTGATCTATTTGTAGATTCTTGTTGAGGAACTTTCTACAGGCGACCATTTCCTGGGGATTAAGTTGGTAAGTTTTTGCTACCTGGGGGAGGAAATCGGGCGAGAGAGTGATGGCATGGTCGAACAAGCGAGATGGAGGTAGCGTTCCTTTTGTTGGTTCACCAAAGATGTCATGATAGGTGGCTATGAATGGGGGGAGAGTTTGTTCATTTTTCTCGGCTTTCTGGGCAAGGTCTGTTGCGATAGTGGTCTTGTTGATAGCCAACTCCCTCCGTCTCAGTTGTTCTCACTGAGCAAGTCTTCGAGCGATCTTGGGATTTGGAGAAGCAGCGAGGAATTGAAGGAACAGGGGTGGTTCATCATCAACTTCATTTCTTGTTGCAGGTGGTAGCTGAATCATATTTGTTGCCCATTCAATAGTGGGGTTAGCTTTTTGCAACCAAGGGAACCCTAGGATGATTTGTTCTTTCCCTAGGTTTGTTACAAGGAGCTCTTCTGTCTAGGAGACATCCTAGAATGTTAGGTGGATTCTCACCTTCCATCGAATGGAACCTCCTCTATTTCGGCTCCCATCGACGTTGTTGACTCAGAGTGGAGGAAGAAGTGGCAAGAGGGGGAGATGAAGTCTTTGGGCATATTTGTTATCAATGAAATTTCCTGAGGCCCCGCTATCGACTAGAGCAAGAAGGTTGACTTTCTTTGTTGCAGCAATGAGGGAGAGGGGAATTCGCATAGCATTTTCTTCAGTCATATTAGAGTACATTGCTACTACATTGGAAGGTGGAGGGGAAGACATCGACTGATCTTTCCTCCATGCTAAAAACCCTGAACTGCAAGTCTTGCTATATCCATGGCTTGGGGATCCTCTTGTTCTCCTTTATACATGGCTTTCAGGGTTGCTCGAATATTTACTGGAGTGTTCCCTTTTTCAATAAGGGCTGAGACGTATTCTGTTAGCTCCATAGTTGCCGTCCATATAACGGGTTGTCTAGGGTGTTCTGGTAATTCTGCAGTTGCCGTTCATATATTAGATTGTGTCTGAGTCAGGGGTTGAGGTAGAGGATGAGGGGGGAAAGTTTGGGGAGAGGAAGGGAAAGATCCTCCTGGGGTGGGGCAGAATGAGGGGTGGAAGAGGGTAGAGTTCCTCATTTCCCCACGATGTTTTCCTGTCCAGCACCCAACCTTATGGCATAGGAAGCATCGGTTCTCCCTGATATGCTTGGCACGGTTAGCCAGGGAGAGGGTGATGGTGTCCACATTCATTGCATTTGGGTCCCTTTGATGGGCTGCCAAGGTTCCTCCTCGATGAAGGTCAGCAATGCGTTGTTGTTGAGCGTGGAACTTGGCAGCATCAGTTACCCACCCAGTGAGGGTATCAGGAACAGTGGCGGAAGAGAGAATCATCTGAGAAAGATGGGGATCTAGCCCTCGAGCAAAGGCATCGATGAGAGTGTTCTGGTCAGTTACTCCTGACCATGCAGCATGCAACTGAAAATCAGCAATATAATTTTGGAAACCATCCTTCTCTCAGAGGTTCTGTATGGTGTCCTGCATTTTTCTTCAGGCCATGTCTTTATAATTGAATGGATAGAACGTCTTGCGGAAGTCATCCATCATAATTTCATATGTCTTCTGTCTAGCAGGGAATGCTGCGTTACCAAGCTGGCGGAACCACTTTTCTGCGAAGGCCTGTCCTCGGCCTTTGGTCATTTTGCTTAATGCTACCAGCATCTTCTTTCCATTTGTATCATAGATGTCCGGGTTCAACATAAAGAAGGCCATCATGGCCATTCCCCAGTGTGGTGCATCTTGAGAGTCACTAGAAAAGTCACCAGGTAAACCGGCTTTTAATTCAGTAGGATGTGCGACAGCTGGGAATTCGGTGAGAGCTTCTTCCATAGGGGGTGGTGGGGGAAGGGAGAGAGGTGGTGGTGGTGCGAGGGGGGTTACTTCAAGAGGAGAGATTTCTTCTTCAGGGAGAGGGATATCCTCGTGAATTGGGGATGGTGAGAGGTAGGGGGAGGAGTGAGAGTGAGTAGCAGAACTGTCATCATCGCTACTTGACGAAGGGGGACAGAATGTGGGTGGAATGCTGGCATTTGATAACTTCCAGCAAGGAAGAAGCTAGTTCTTTTGTTATGCTTCGAGTATCTTGTCGATGGTGAAGTCAAAAGATACTACTCAAGGCTTTGAGGCAAAGTCTCT
>JBBPKO010000073.1:7973-20389 GCA_038089295.1 Xerocomus amazonicus
TGATTCCTCCTGATGTCTGCCAGTCTAGCAACTGATCTTGTGACAGATAAAGCAACAATTTTCACAAACATGCTTAACATGGTTAGCTGGGGTAAGGGTGATGGTGTCTACATCTATTGCATTGAGGTCTCGTCATTGGACACCTAGAGTCTCTTCTCAACAAAGATCCACAATATGTTATTGCTATGTATGGAATTTGGCAGTGGTATCTACCCATCCGATGAGCATGTCAGGGATAATTGCTAAGAAGAGGATCATCGGGGAAAGGCAAGGGTCTAACCCTCCTGCAAAGACATCGATCAAGGTTGTTTGATCAGTGATTCCTGATCATGTGGCATGTGTTACAATTTTCTGTAGCATTACACCAAGTGGTCATTCTCGGTACGCTTTATCGTCTAACGTTCATCATCTTAACCCTATCCTTCATATGCCCCACCCCACTGGTTGTCACCTATACCTTCCTGGCCATACCCCTTATCTGATTGGTAGTCCTTATGGCAAGACCCCTATGCATTTCCCCTATCATTTGCCTCGTGTTCCACGTCCTGGACCGGTAAGCCCTTGCCCCGTGTCCTATTGTAGTATTACCCTTTGCCCATAGGATACCCCTTGCCCTATTCCCCATTTGGGCTGTCTTCCATTTGATATGCAGTATGCTTCTCTTCTCCACAGCATGCTTCCTTACTGTGTATGTCTGCTTCTCTTCTAATGGATGACCATTCCTGTACAAACCCTTGACCTAGGGTTATGGACACTTCTATATACATACATACATAGCTTGGTCTGTACACCATTACCTATAGTATAAGTACGTACGTACATGAGGGGAATATCCCTCATCCATATTCTCACCGTTACATGGTTGAACCACCTTTACAGGGTTAGGCCTAGGAACCTAACTCAATATTATCTTCCTTTATCGTTCCCTTGGATCCCATCATCCACGACCTCCATCCCAGAACCCATCTTCTGAGATCCTCTTTGGAATATGCCACCTGAAGGCCTCCACTCCTGGGATATAGCTAAGTCGTATCCAAGACAATCAACGTTGACGTCTTTCCATTCAAGGAGATAACTCATAATAGCATGTAACTGGGAGTCGGTGATGTAGTTCTGGAATCTGTCTTTCTTACGGAGATTCTGTATAGTGTCTTGCATTTTTCATTGTGCCATGTCTTTATAGTTGAAGGGGAAGAACGTCTTTCTGAAATCATCCATTAGATTGTTGTAAGTCTTATCTCCTACAGGGAATGTTGGATCACCAATCTGACAGTACTACTTTTCCACAAAGACCTGCCCTCAATCTTTCATCATTTTGCTTAATGCAATAAGCATCTTTTTTCCATGAGTATCATAGACATCCAGATTTAGTATAAAGAAGGCCGTCATGGCCATTCCCTAATGTGGTGCATCGAACAAGTCACCAGAGAAGTCACTGGGTAAACCGGCCTTCAATTCTGTAGGACATGGAGCTGCAGGTATTTCTGTTAATGCTTCTTCCATCAGGGGAAGTGGGAGTGATGGTGGAGGAACAGAAAGAGGGATTTCTTCATTGGGAAGAGGGAGTTCAGCAGGAACAGGAGAGGGAGACAAGTAAGGAGAGGAGCTAGTATGAGCAGCAGAACTATCATCATCGCTGCTCGATGAAAGAGGGTGGAATGTAGGTGGTATACTGGTGTTTGATAACCTTCAGTGAGAAAGAAGCTAGTTCTTTTGTTATGCTTTGAAGTACCTTTAAGACAAAAGTCGAAAAGATACTATACTCAAGGTGAAAGGGGGATCTTGTGGTGAGGACAAGACTAGATCAATGTAGGATTGCATAGAACTAGCTTAGAGCTAAGAGAGACATACACTAAGTACTTATACTACTCCCAAAGGTGCACAGACCACCCTGACTAAGCGCTATCAATAAGATTAGTGGAGAAGATAACGATCTACTGGGGGGTTGAGGTGATAGTAATCGGTTGGGAATCAGATAAGGAAAACAAGGCAAGATAAAGATCTCTGTCTAGAAGGAGAATTGTGTCCATAAGAAGATAGATGGATATTGGATAAAAGATCAGATAGCATAAGTTCATAACACTTTGGTTCAAGTCATTTACTGCTTCTAGGAGGGCATTCCATTGATCTTGGGAAATATTGGCCATTGTCTAATCTAGTAAGGTACATATCACTTAGGTTTTCATAAAGTGGACTTAGAGTGTAAGTAAGGGTTTGGGGAGAAGTAGTTGTTAGGGTATCTAATGATCTTTCATATATAGTATTTCATATGTCTTTGTATATTTTTAGGTGGTGGTGCAGGTTCTGGGGTAGGGGAGTAGTATAAGGGGAGTGAGTCCTCTTGATACAATAGAGGGTATAGTAGATTAGAGATATCTATTATTCGATTTGTGTTAATGATATGTCTGACTTCTTCAGGAATGAATTCCCATGTGACATAGTGTAGTAACAGTACTTCTGAATTTGAAGTTGTTCGCTCTGGTGGTACTGGGGTTGGGTTATAGGTTATTGGGTCGTCCTAGCCCATCTGTTGTATATCCTTTATCATACTAATAGTCTCTTTGCTATCCTCTAATTCCTTGAGGACTTCTTTGATCAATCCATCAATGTGTGCAAAGATATCACTAAGTTTGGGGTTTAGCTGCCCAGCCCCAGACCCTGAATTTGATCTGATCGAGTACTTGTCTGAAAATAGTAATGACACTTCATCAATTTCATCAGTCTGCTACAACCTTCATAGTGTCAGAGCAAGGAGTTGCCTATTCATATGTACTTGTAGCTTTCATAGGCCAAGGATAGTGTATCAGGGGCATGATTTGTAATAGTCAAGTTCTAATGAAACACCTCTAACCTCTATACCAAGCTAGATAAGCCTGATATGGGAGATCTAAGGAGAGAGGGCCTAGATAATGAAAAATGTGAAGTGAAGAGGAGAAAACTGAGTCTATCTTGCTATGGGGCCTCCTACTAGATGGAGAACTCCAAGAGAACTTGACTGGGGAGTCCCCTGGTCAAGTTCCTTGGGCTTTATATACTAACTAAGTATTTACATGAGTTGTAGCTAGATCTAGTGATTACATGGATTAGGGCATAAGAGGGCATATAGAGAGCATGTAGAATGGAAGGGTATACACATGGTGTCCTTGCTGCAGTGGCAGCATAGCCCTAGTCATGACAGTTCGCATTTTAATGCCTTAAGTCACCTTTGAGGGGATTTGAAGATCTGCCACAAAGGAGATAGAATCTTGAGGGGATAAAGGCGTCCATAGATAGTCTTATATGTGTATTAGTTGGAGTTAAAAGTTGGGGCCAAAGGATTAGTCCATTGGCTCAATATCTATGGGCAAAGATTTTGGGTTTTGGTCCCCCCTATAGATAAGATAAGATAAAAGTGTGTTAGAGTGAAAGTTGCTCTAGAAAATCAGGAAAAATGAGGAAAAATAAGAGAAAAATAGGGTGATTCATAACACACTGTGAGTCATGACGAGTCATGGCTAGTATCATGGCAACCATCATAAAGGAAATAAAGGGGGGCACAAGGTCTTCAAAGAATGAAGCCTAGAAAGGGAATAGTGTCCATTCAGTGGGAAAACTAGTCAAGATAATGGAAAGGTTTTCATATAGTTGAAAGAGAAAAGATCATGAAAAGGGAATCAGAAGAGTCAGTTAAGAAGGGGAATAAAACATAACAGTTCTGATAATGGAATAACTCTTCCCTTTTTAGGAGTGAAATCAGGTTTGAAATCTATAGCATGATCCCATGATTTCCTTTCAGATAATCACTCTGATTCCCTTTTAGAGAACACATCTACTAAATCAATCTCTGATGTGCTGAAGATCAAGTATCTTAGTATACATAATGAACCTTCAACTCATGCACATGCTTATTGCCTCTCTATCTGTGAACAGCTGTTCCATATTGAAACTCTGCTCAAACCTGTCACACCTACATATGAAGGTCAAGGTCAAGAGGATAGTAGCAACTCACATCTCACAGAAATCCTTGTAGTAAAATAGGTTCAAGAAAGGCTAGAGTATACAGTAAACTAACTATGTATGTTTTTTGAATGTTTTTTAGAGATGAATTTCACCAGTTCCTGGTTGTTTTTCATCAGAAACAAGGTGTCAATGCATAGATATGAAGCTGAGAGATAGAACACCTTTTTATCAGAAAAAAAAAATACAAGGTCCTAAAGGTCTATTCAAAGCTATGAGTACAAGCCTTTGCTTGCATTGTGTGTTGCATCAGAATTCATTTTGCATCTCTAAGGCATTTTGCAACACCAGTGTCACAATAGTACACAATTGACTTATGTAGGGGACAAAAGAGTGAGTGTTTGTTTACATACACCCACGTAAGTCCATATATGGTTGGGAGGTGGTGATGGGGGGGACGGCGCAGGCAGACAGGGTGGCGCGAAAGAGTGGCGATGTGCCTGCACACCCGCGAGCGCGTCGAGCGTGGTAAGGATGAAACATGGTGGGACAGAAAAAGACGGGCCAGGTGGGGTGATGTGCAGGGAGGACTCGAAGGGGCGAGATAAGTGACGACAGCGCGGCCGGGCAGCATGGCAGTGCCTGGCGCTCGCCGCATTGCGCTCCCAGAGGCCACGGAGGATGCGAGAGGGCGAGCACGGCGAGCACTGGTCAGTGCAAAGAGGGGCTAGTGAGACAGAGAATGAGAGTGAGATAGCGACGTGCTGACAGTGACGGTGTCACAGTAGCGCGTCGCGCCTACTGATGTGCAGGGAGGGATGGGTGAGACAGACGGGTGAGACGGTGCGTGGCAGCAAGTTTCGCGCCCTAGAGTCACGGAGGACGCGAGAGGGTGAGGCGGGTGCGCTGCCGAGGAGCGAGCGAGACAGAGTGTGAGACGACGTCGGTGGCAGTGCGTCGCGCTCGCTCCATCGTGTCATCAGAAACACTGAGGACACGAAAGGGCGAGTAACGGTCACGAGAGGGCAGGAGCAGGGTCACCCCACATTCGGGCTGTCGTGATGGTGGTGGTGGGTGGGTGGGAGGGTGCACGGCTGCGCCGTCGTCGTTGTGGTGGCTATCATTGATGCACAGGTGGGCAGGGCAGGGCGGGTGATACATTAACAACGCGCGCGGGTGGACAGGGAAAGTGGATGGACAGGTATAGTTTGATAGGAATCATATGACAGGATGTAAAACAGGTACTGCGTCTCATCCCATCACAATTCATAACCAATTTTCACCGGGGACCTGAGGCAGCAAGAAGCCCCGATAGCGGGCCTGGCTTGGCTTAAAGGCCAAGGCCAGTGATAAAACAATATAACCAGTTAATTTTTCGCGAGATACTACATGTATGAAACGGGTACAAAAACTACGTGCCGATCAAAATCCGCTCACCCCTTGTGCGTCATGGACCGGACCGTCTACGATGGTTTGTCTCGCCCTGGCTTACCCCCTTTAGACGGGCTGGTCCCACCAGACTATAGTTTGTAGAAAGGCAAGTGAATTTGTCGTGCCGGTCGGATATATAAAGGGCGCAGTAGTCCCCGTGAGCCCCTCTCCAGTCTCCACTCCGGAATACACTGCGACTAACGTTTTTGAATCAGAGGCTACTAGACTTCGTCATCATCTTGCCATGTTCGAGAGTAAACACGACTCAGATGACCAGATCACTGTCGCAAATTTCATCCTTGCCAGGTTGGAACAACTTGGGGTCACGGTATATTCATTCCTCCCTGTACCGTTAATCGCTGATAAGCGTTCCTCTTAGTCCATCTTTGGTGTTCCCGGCGACTTCAACATGCGTATGTACAAGTCATTCCCCTCGTCTTGATAGTGGCACTCATAACCATTCCAGCGTTTCTGGTACGCTCGCGACTATACTAACTATTACTAACAAAGACCGTCCTCATCCACATCGTCCTTCAGGATTATGTAGAAGATCATCCCAAGATACAATGGATTGGTAATTGGTATATACTTTACTTAATTCAATGTCTATCTTTCTTCTCATTTGTCGCAGCAACGAGCTTAATGCAGCCTATGCCGCCGATGGGTACGCAAGAGTCAAACCGCACAGTATAGGTGTAGTCGTCACAACGTAACTGACTGAACTTTCATCTTCCCACGATCTTTCTGACCCTCTCTTCAAGATTTGGCGTCGGAGAGTTGAGTGCCATCAATGGTGTAGCAGGCGGTGAGACAGCATTCCCGCTTTTAAAATTGTGTATAACCTCAAAATTCGTTCAGCTTTCTCCGAGATGGTTCCGGTACTTCATATTGTTGGAGCCCCTAGCACTATTCAACTCAGGACGAGACCCTTGCTTCACCACACTTTGGGAGACGGGAGGTACCGGCAAGTATAGTCAGGCTAATTCGTTTCTCATATACCGTATAGATTCGACGTTTACACCAAGGCCGCGCAACAGGTCACTACATCTCAAGCAATGTTGATGAATACGGTGCATGCTGCAGCAGAGATTGATCGCGTTCTTACTGACTGCATTACTCGCGTGTGTATTGTTCTTTGCAAATCTAGGTCGATGATTTATTTGTCACTAGGCTCGACCAGTCTATCTCTCACTTCCGACCGATATAGTTTCTGAAAGAATCTCGGCCAGCCGCTTGACAATTCCCCTATCCCGTGCGCCACCTCCGAATGACGTTGCTGTTGAGAACTTCGTGTTGGATGAGATCACCAAGATTATAGATGAAGCTCAGGGGAATATTGTCATTCTCGTTGATGCTTGTGTGACTCGGCACGACGCGCAGGATGAAGTGAAAGACTTGGCCATAGCAACTAACTTTCCAGTGTATTCCACCCCCATGGGAAAAACTACTATCAGCGAGGAGTATGATCGATACGGTGGCGTAAGTAACTGTGGAGATCTATCCTGTCGATTGTTGACCTTGATTATTGTAGATTTACTTAGGATCTCACACCGACCCTGCTATCAAGGATAGCATAGAACAGGCCAAGCTGGTGCTGTCTATTGGCGCATTGAAATCAGATTTTAACACTGGCATGTTTACATATCACATTCCGACCACGCATACTATTGAGGTATGCATACCTTTGGACGTGAATTTCGCTGAATTTTGAACCTGGCTTCAGCTACATTCTGATTACACTCTCGTGCGCCATGCACACTTCCCAGGAATCGGGATGAAGTTATTACTCCCCAAGCTCACCTCCCGTCTCGAGAAACACCAGCAGCAGGCCAAGGAGATCATGGTGCCCAGACCTAAGCTTCTACTTCCTGTGGAATATGTCGAGGGCATTACTCAGTCTTACTTCTGGCCGCGAGTTGGCAAATTTTTTAGACGAAAGGATGTGATTGTTGCGGAGACAGGCGCGTGTCGTTCGCTCTACTGTCGTGAACTAGGCTCACAAGGCCTTAGGAACGTCGAGCTTCGGTATCATAGACGTTCCTTTACCTGATCAGTCCGTCTTCGTAAGTCAAATATTGTATGGGAGCATTGGGTGGACTGTCGGTAAGGGCTCGAAACGGGTAACCGCCGTTTATGGTCTAACGAAGTCCATAGGTAGCACTCTTGGAGCAGCTCTTGCTGCCCGTGATCAAAGCCTCGGTCGTGTTATCCTTTTTGTTGGCGATGGGAGCATGTAGGAATAGCGATCTTCGGTTTGATCGAGTCCTCTGATTTATCCCCAGACAGCTTTCCGTCCAGGAACTTTCCACTATGATCCATCATCAACTCAAACCAATCATCTTTTTGATTAATAATAGCGGTTATACTATCGAAAGAAACCTCCACGGTATGAATAGGTGAGTGGCCCTTTCCGGCCAACAATTATCTCTCACTTGCGGACAGAAAATATAACGACATTGTTAATTGGTCAGTGATGATGTTTTTCGGACCATCTAGATAGGTAATCTAGCGGACACTTAGGAAATGGACATCGCTTCTCACCACTCTTGGGGATATCGATGGAACACTATCGCTGTCTTACACTGTTCGCAACAAGCTAGAACTGAACAAGTTATTGGACGACCCCCAATTCTGCAGCACGGAGAAAATCCAGCTCGTGGAAGTCGTCATCGACAAGTATGATACGCCCCGTGCACTCAAGTTGGCCGCAGAGTTGCATCATCAGTATGCAGAGGTATCAGCAACGCAATTGTAAATTTTTAGTGTAGTTTAGTTTGAATATGCAATCATTCGGCGGTAGTACTTGTACAGCTAAAACGAGGAGCAACCCGATAATGATCATGTGACTGACGCGTTGTCCGACTGTCATTGCCTCGTGTCGCGACTGCGTCTCACGTCTCTCTTGAGCCGAACGCGCTCTCCTCGAATCAGATTAACGCTTAACGCCTTTTATCATGACTCCAGACTTTGATGGGATACCCCGCCGTCTGGGCAATTACTGGTTGCAGACAAAGTTGGGATCTGGTTACTCTGGTAGGCCGGTAACCCATTCCAAAAACCACGTCTGACTGAGGGGGGATTGAGGCTCGATATTCAGTGCCTACAATGTGTACACTGGAGATCGGGTTGCACTCAAGGTGCAAGACGTCAATCACGAGTGTCCCACCAACCGATACGAGGAATATTTCTATCCACTATTGCAAGGCGGAGAAGGCATGCCGAGTCTGTTTGCTTCTGGTGTGTATGGTAGATGGCATTATCTTGTCATCAGTCTACTCGGGGCAAGTCTAGACAATATATATCGAAACAACGGCAAGAAGACATTAGATTTGCGGAGCGTTTGCTCTATTGCTTACCAAATGGTATCGTGATGCTACTACTTGTATACATACTCTGTCCCATTAATCATGTGTCCATAGATATCACGGCTCCTGACAATGCATAACCGTGAGGTCCTCCATCGTGACATTCAGCTTGGAAACTGTGCTCTTGGTCTCGCGCCAAATGAAACGCTAATCTATATGATTGATTTTGGTTTCTCCAAACGCTATATCGATCCCACCACGCATAGACATATCCCTGACTCGAAGCAGAAGAGAGATTTTCTTGGAAATTATTGGTTCACATCAGTCAATGTCCATTGTCATGGCAAGGGTCAGTATCCCAGGCTCATCTACTGGTCGATACGTCAATAACGCTGCAGTTCCGTCTCGTCGGGACGACCTTGAGGCCGCTGCACTGATGTTTATACATCTTCTCACCCCCGGTGGACTCCCGTGGACTCGCAATGGCGTCCCTAAGACGGACGAGCAGCACACGCGTATAAAGCGTGCTAAGCAATTTGCTCGACCAGAGGATCTTTGCCGTGGGATGCCTTCAGAGTTTGAAGAATTCCTTCGGTACTGTCGACGATTGAAGTTTGCAGAGCGACCCGACTACGAGCGCTGGATGGGGGAGTTCCGAGCACTCGCTCATGAGAACGGGTTCACGGAAATCGACAGGTTTATCTGGCCGCCGCCGCCCAAACAGGTATGCTCATTACACGACGGTGCCTTATTCCACATGAAAATGGCAATTACAGGCAAAAGTTGTCCCGCAAAAAGCGCTTAAGCGCACCGCAAAGACTAGCTTAGAACTAGAGAACGTACTGCAGGACCTCGCCAAGCTTCAGCTAGACCAGCGACGGGCCCCCGCCGAACAAATGGATATGCGCACGACAGATGCTCGGGTAGTGAAGCCTGATGATGTTGAAGGGGACGGCGATGTCATCGATCTTTCTGGTGACTCTACCAGGGCCCGCCGTATGCCAGAGCGACAGAAAGGCTTGCTGCCAGGTACACCTGTGCGCATCAAGAAATCGGAACGACTCTGGAAGCTGCGGAGGGCACTGTCGCAGTCCAAGAATAACCCCGCCATGTTAAAGATTGTGGCTGAATTTGCCACGGTTTTGAAAGAGACTGGAACATCAAGAAAGTTGACTATAGAAGGTTTCTGCTTCTTGGATGATCTGTCCAAGCTACTCGATGATCCGACAGCGTCGGTGCAACCGACACGAAACTCGCGGACGCGGAGTAACCATCTGATACAAAGTTCTGAACCGCAGCCTGGCAACGCGAAGTTGGACCTAGTGGCGAGGTTGAGGCAAGAAGTGTTGGAGGCGCCGAACAACAAAGCGCTCGCTCAGATGGTTGCAGACTTTGCAGCGGTGACGAACAGGAGCAGTAGTCGTACAATCACCAAGGACGGTTTCGCATTTCTCGAGGGCCTAGTGGCGCGACTGCAAGCGCTGAGCTAATTGTTGACTTGACCAATCTTGTGGTGTGATTTTCGATACGGCACCGTGGTTGAAATCGCTTGTGTATTGATCGCCCACGTCGAGTTTTTCTTGCCCACTGTAAATGTGTACATGCATCATATGGACATTCCAGCTTTGAGCGCCCTACGCTTTTCTGCTCGTCGACCGAGGATAACCGCATTAAGTGCATGCATGTACGCACGTGTAAATCCGGCCAAATCCGGTGCGTGGCTCCTCCCCAATAAAATGGTTTTTTCTCGCTTAAGCTGACTTACATCCCCACTTTCTGTTCCGACTTTTCTTTTCCTGTCTGGACTGCCTGGAGATCTCTCTCTCTTCCATTAACCACGATCATCATGTCTTTCGAATCAAAGAATAGCACGATTAATGCCAAACAAACTGAGGTGATCATTCCAGACCTGACCATCAAAGACTTGTTGAGTGCCATTCCGTGAGTTCGTTGTTGCTCCTTAGTTTTTGCAAGCTCATGCCGTTGCAACTGGCAGTGCACACTGCTTCAAACGCTCCGC
The DNA here is from genome assembly GCA_038089295.1 of Xerocomus amazonicus. Classification (NCBI taxonomy): domain Eukaryota; kingdom Fungi; phylum Basidiomycota; class Agaricomycetes; order Boletales; family Boletaceae; genus Xerocomus; species Xerocomus amazonicus. The sequence goes on from JBBPKO010000073.1 coordinate 18,666, forward strand.
CATTCGTTCATCGCTCTACGTGTAAGATATCTGCTTCTTTCTCTCGCTTTTCCTGACGCGTTGCTTCCATTGCAGCGTGTGGGACTGTGTCGTTATTGGTGGTATCTACAAAACTGCGACGTTCCTTGATGCTCTCATTGCTCCAGAGGCGATCAAACTGCCATACCCCATTCTTTATCCAATAGCGCGATTCTCACTGTGGTCTTTGTACGGTTTCTGGACCGGACTCTTTGCAACCGGCCTCTGGGTCATCGCACATGAGTGTGGCCACCAGGCCTTCTCCGAGTCCAAGTTCATCAACAACACCGTCGGTTGGGTGCTCCATTCAGCGTGTGTATTATTTATTATTATATTCACCACGTGATCGACACTCAATTTGAAATTTCAGACTCGGTGTCCCATACCATTCTTGGAGGATCACACACGCAAAGCACCATGCCTCGACAGGCCACATGACTCAGGATCAAGTCTTTGTTCCAAAGACACGATCTCAACTCAGTTTGCCTACTTTCGATCCCACTCAAGAAAACATTCTTGGCTCGAGCGTAAGCAAAAGGATTAAAAACGAACTTTGGGATGCTCTTGGTGACTCTCCGATTGGTGCTGCTCTTGGCGCCGCTAGTTATCTTGTGCGCGTTAATTGACACGATCTCTACATTCCGCACTCATCCTTCTTTCAGCTCGTTGGTTGGCCTGCGTATCTGATCCGCAACGCCTCCGGCCAAAAACATTACCCCGCTGGTGCCAACCGTAAGTAAGCACAAACCTTGCGACTATGCACATTTCATATCGAATTCGACCAGACTTTAATCCAAATGCTGTCATGTTCGCTCCTCATCAACATAGTTCAGTCATCGTCTCTGACATCGGCATTCTGTTATGGTTGGTCGGACTTGGCACATCTATCTACACATTTGGATTCTTCGATGTATTCCGTCTCTACCTCGTTCCTTACTTATGGTGAGACTCCATTTACTTACACTCAATATTCGTTGATCGCTGTTCCCAGGGTCAACCACTGGCTGGTACTGATCACGTTCTTGCAACACACCGATCCTATTCTCCCTCACTACCGTGCGCCGGAGTTCACATTCACCCGTGGCGCTCTTGCCACGCTCGATCGCAGTCTTTTGGGTGACTGCGGCAAGATCATGGGTTGGATCGGTGCTCATGCAACTCACGGGATCTCAGAGACTCACGTCGCGCACCATGTTTCTAGCAAGATCCCACATTACAACGCGCAAGTCCCTATTGTTATCATAAACCATGATGCTAACTTGATTCGCATAGATGGGAAGCCTCTGATGCTCTCCGTCAACGTCTGAAGCAAGCAGGTGTTATTCTTGAGGGAAATCCCGGCGGGTGGAGAGAAATGTACCGAGTCTTCAAGGAATGCAAGGTACTGTAGCGTGAGGCCCCACTTTTCGGTTGCTGATGCCTGTTGCAGTTTGTTGAGGATGAAGGCAACATTGTCTTCTACAAGAATGCCCTTGGCCTGGCTGCCAGTAGACCCAAGATCTCAGATGATACCGCCAGCGATTCTGGTGTAGAAGTCGACAGGTTATAGAGGGGGGAGCTATGCCCTCGATATCGATCCATATAATCTCGACACCCATTACATTATAGAAGTCATGACCTTTTACTACCTTGGGAAACTATATATACGCGACGAACGAATTGACCTTTGCCGTTCAGTAACCAACTCAAACTCCACGGTCCTGTCC